>JBBPDA010000001.1:49960911-49973677 GCA_037974385.1 Arnoldichthys spilopterus
GAGAGAGAGACAGAGAGAGAGAGAGAGAGAGAGAGAGAGAGAGAGAGAGAGAGAGAGAGAGAGACAGAGAGAGAGAGTGAAGACAAAAGAGAGCAAAAGACAGAAAGAGAGAGCAAGAACGAGAGAACAAGAGATAGACAGAGTAGAATGCAACAGACAGAGAAGACAGACAGTGAAAAAACAGAAAGACAGAGACAAATGACAAAAAAAAGAAAAGACAGACTCAAAGAAATGCAAGAGTGAGAGAGAGAGAGCACGAGAGTGAGAGACAGAGCGCGCGCGAGAGAGTGAGAGAACGAGAGCGGCAAATGACAGAAAGGAGAGTGACAGAAAAGCGAGAGATGACTCTCCAGCAGTTGTGCCTCATCTCACACCTCTGCACTGTGCTTGCTGACAACATATGTAGTGCGTGCATGTGTTTGCTTGTGTGTGTGTCTGTGTTTGCTTGTGTGTGCGTGTGTGTGCGTGTGTGTGTGTGTGTGTGTGTGTGTGTGTGTGTGCGTGCGTGCTTGTGTGTTGTACTTTGAACAAAATGTACTTTGTAAATTATTTAAAAAGGCTATTTGCAAAATTAAGTTCCTCTCACTCTTTGACAGGCAATTAGCAACAGCCCAATGTTTATTACCAGCACTGATAAACACATTAATACAGTCTCCACACACACACACACACAGCTAATATCAACACTTTCAAACTACCATTTAATTAGATGTCGAAACTAAGAAAACAATAGGAAAATACAGAAAAATTGGAGGATGCAACTTCCCAAGCACATAAACCGCACGTTTGTTTGACAGGTTGATATTCAAAAGGCCGTGTGCGGCACCAATGTGCTCATTTCTACAGCAACACTCACTGGCAGAAGACAATTAACAGCAGTTAACAACAGCACCTGGGGAGCAGTGCAGTGGGACGGTACCTTGCTCAAGGGAACTTCAGTTGTGTCCAGGATGGAACTTGAACCTGCGACCTTCTGTTCACTAGGCCAATGTCCTAACAATCGGTCAAAACTGCCCCCTAAATATAGACACACACATTTTCTGCATAACCTCATCTGGATTAATAATGTTATTTAAAACCGTGAAAGGCCTGCTCACAAAACTGTGCACAACTACAGCTGTACAGGAAAACAGGCAAGTTTATTTATATGGCATATCATCACACACGGAGGTAATTCAATGTGTTTTACGGAGATAAAATGAGCAAAAAAATAAAATTAAGCAATAAAATTAAAAATACAATCAGATTACAGGAAATAAGAGTGAAATACATGAAAAAAAAATTTGGAAAATGAGGTTTTTAACTTTTTTTTAAAACTGGTATCAGTTGGGGGGGCCGATCTGATCTCCATGTGGAGCTGATTCCAGCAGGGGGCAGTATAATGACCATTTCACCCTGTTTAGTTGCTGCTCTGGGCTCCACTCGCTTCTGTTGATCTAGGAGACCTTCCAGGCTGATCTTCCTCAAACACTACAGATAAACATTTGGGTCCCAAACCACTGACTGACTTATACACAGTGAGCAAGACTCTCAAATCAATTGTGCAACTGATTGGAAGCCAGCGAAGAAGCGGAGGACTGGAGTAATTTGCTCTTATTTCCTGGTTTTTGTAAGAATTTTAACAGCAGCATTCAGAATGAGCCTTAGCTGTCTGATGGTCTTTTTGGGGGAGGCCAGTGAGAAGAAAACTGCATTGCAGCAGCACCAATATTTTGCATTTCTAAAGCAACACACTCTGGAAGAAAGTCGTCTTCATCTAAATACCATGAGGCAAATTTAACATTGAGGCCATTATACAGCAGCCGAGACGGTCTCGTTGTCATCGGACGTCATTTAATGTACTGCATGCTAATATTATCATGTATAAATCTCCATACATTTCTACAGCATTGTGCTTTTTATGCTTTCTTGTGGTGTCAAAATGGTGTAGACGTTATTGCGTTATTGTTGAAGCACAGTTTGAAACAGTAAGACACACTGTAGTGCACTCTGCAGTCAGAGCATCACTGCCCAACCTCCAGCAGACTGTGATTCATCCTTTCAAACGGCGAGCAGCAGCGCTCCTCCCTGCATTGCAGGAGGCTCAGCTACACCACAAGATACAAATCCCTCCAGGCTTTGAGCCATAGTCCTTCCACCCAGAGTTAGTCTACATTCGCGCTAACCAACATCTCCGAATCCTGTTCCTCTTTATTTGTTATCTGAGCAAAGCTCCAAGTTACAGATTAGGGCAAGAACAACTGGAGGTGGGGGTGGTTGGATGGTTGGCGTTGGTTGGATGCAACAATTGAACCTCCATGCGGAAACGTGAGTGGCATCCAAACCATAAACTCCTGTCTGTGTTGCGGCATTTTTCTATCTTTTCTTTACTTAGTGTAGTGTTTATTCTCCACTGTCTGTCTAATACTGTACATGTGCAGTGTTTTGTTTTCCTAAATTTCCCTCATGATTATCTATCTGTCTATCCAACTATCTGCCTACCTATCTATCCTTCTATTTACCTCTCAACCCATCTATCCTTCTATCGATCTACCTACATATCTAAAGCTTGTATTCATCTATCTATCCCTCTATCTATCCGTCTACCTACCCACCTATCCATCCTTCCACCTATCCATCTACTTGTCCACCTACCTATCTCTCCTATTTACCTATCAACCCATCAATCCATCTACCTACATATCTAAAGCCTGTATTAATCCATCTATCCCTCTACCTACACTCCTATGCAATGCGAACGCTTGATCGTTTCCTCTGTCCTGGAAGTCGCTTTGGATAAAATGAATAATTGAGCCAAATGAGTAAATGTAAATGTAAACATATCCATCCCTCCACCTGTCCATCTATCCTTCTATTTACCTCTCAACCCATTTATCCTTCTATCGATCTACCTACATATCTAAAGCTTGTATTCATCTATCTACCCCTCTATCTATCCGTCTACCTACCCACCTATCCATCCTTCCACCTATCCATCTACTTGTCCACCTACCTAGATATCCTTCTATTTACCTCTCAACCCATCTATCTATCTACCCACCCAACTAAAGCATGTATTCATACATCTATCCTTCTGCCTTCCCACCTATCCATCCCTCCACCAGTCCACCTACCTATGTGTCCTTCTATTTACCCATCCACCTATCTATCCATCTATCTATCCATCTATCCATCCATCCCTCTACCTACCTACCTACCCATCTATCCATCCCTCCACCTATCCTCCTACCTGTCCACCTCTCTATCTACCCACCTACCCACATACATACCTACCTTCCTACCTTTCCTATTACCTACCTATCTAGTATTTCTCCACTTATACATCTACCCTGGTTAAGGACTTGCCCATGTGACTGGTGACAGGTTCAGGTCCTGGCCCAGGTTCCACTGAGGTACCGCTGAGCACTTTGTATGACGGGATGTGTTCACAATGACAAATAGTCACTTTCATAAGCGCTGCTTTTTGGGGTTGACCATTCGGATCAAAAGGACGGCGGTTTCTTTGTGGACAGCTGTCAGAGTCGGCGTGAACTTACGATTTCATGGATCAACATTAGCTCTTTCAGTAGAGCGTGTTATGGCTTGCAGCCTCACACTGGTTTATAGTAGGTCACTTTCTAAAAGGCAGAACCATCTTCCTGTACATATGGAAAAGAAGGCACAGCTGATTGACAACTATGAAGCTATTGCTGCTTAGCAACAGAGAGACATGCAGCCAGAAGAAGCAGTATTCAAAAGGTGCAGTGTTAACCTCCAACCCCCAAGAAAACGTATATGCAGTGTGTCTCACATTATTCACTACAATTCAGGTCAGTTTTATTTCTATAGCTCTATTTACAACTGACAGTGTCCCAAAGCAGCTTTACAGAATCCGGGTCCGAGCCAAGCAAGGCATTGGAGGTGAGGAAAAACTCCTTAAGCTAAAGGGATAAACCTTGGAAGGAACCATAGCTCAGAAGGGAACCCATCCTCCACTGGTCAACACCAGACAGCAATAATAAACCATGATGTCTCAGTTTGGTGGCATCAGTTAAAGCCTGTAAGTTGGAGCCACAGCCCGTTTTGGCTTGGGGGTGTTGGGCTGCATAGGAAGCATGTAGAGGTGGTCTGTGAAAGTTGATCTAGTCTGAGGTCAGATGATCAGGAGGCCCCAATGCAGGATGATCTGTAGTGGACAGTAATGTATGCTTTAGAATATGTAGTATGGATCTTCTTAAGGATGAAGATTGCTCACTAAATATTTTAAAAACATTTCTTCACTTTTAATGTATTTTTCTTATTTTTATTTTATTAATTATTCCAGTTTTTAATTGATTATATTTGTTTTATTCCTTATTTATGCTTACTTTTACTTTAAATGCACTTCTTTATTATCAACTTTATGCTTATTTTTATGCCTTTTATTCAATTATTACTTAAAATGTTTATTTTTATTGATTTACTTATAATCTTGTAATGTGTTTACTGTAAAGCACTTTGAGCTACATTTCTTGTATGAAACGTGCAATACAAATAAAATGTTTATTATTATTATTATTATTATTATTATTATTATTATTATTATTATTATTATTATTAATAATTAAAATAATAATAATATTGATTAATATATTTAAATACATTTTAACACGTCAGACCATTAGAGGACAGTACGTCTCTGACAAAGACACCAGGCATGTAATAGTGGCATGGCTAGTGAAGCCAGTGCCCAAAGGTGCCCGCTGACTGCTAAGGGCCATGAGTGTTCAAATATAGATGTACACTGTGAAAAATAAACAACTTAGAAATGAAAGCAGATGTTAACGTTGAGCCGATCCTCGTTCTTTACAGTGTAAACGTTACATAAAAGCCCTTAAACATGTGCACTTGAGTGAATAAGTGAAATGAATGAAGGGATGTCATCTGCCGTCCTGGACCTACACACTGCAGACTGAAGTCTGAGCACAGTGAGCGCAAACAATGAACACCAAGCCGATCAGCCTTCTTCAAATATGTGCACACACACACGCGCATTTATGCATGCACACACATTTTCTGCATAACCTCGTCTGGATTATTATGATTATTTAAAATAATTAAAAGCTTCCCCACAAACAACTGAGCAACTACAGCTGTACAGGAAAACAGGCCAAAAAAAATTGAATTGTGACCAAAAATGAGGACAATTATTAGAGTTTGGCATCCAGAAAGATGTCTGGGTGTCTCTTAGTGGGTGTTCTCAAACGTGAGACTGACATTGATTGACTACTGCACATGAATATGGATCATTCACTGTATTTATTTATTGTTACTTTGCTTGTACTCGCTCTGTATTTGTTGATTACAGAGGCATTATTTTCAGATTAAGGGCTTGAGACATTTGTGCCCAGAGGCTTCACAAGACCATAGGCCAGAGAGAGGAAACAGCGAAGGTGTAAATATTCAGTCAAATAATAGTAACTAGTTTGTTCCAGCTCTTTTAATGACTGATAGAAAAATAACACAACATAACAGGGTTCTACTTTATTTGCTCCTGTGTATACAACGTGTGTTTTATCACAACCCTTTATGCCTAAAAACTTTGTAATGTTTTCAAGAACATTCTCCATTCACTTTAAATGCTAAGTAGACTTCCAGAATATTCTGGAACTGAAAGAACTGTCCAGGAGTTTCTAGGATTGTCCGGAATGATCAAGAAATTTCTGGAATCTTTTAGAACTTTCTAGAACTTTCTGGGACTGTCTAGAAAAGACAAACCTGTTTTGCCACTATAAATATTAAACCTTTGTGGGCTGTGATCATAAAATCAATTTGAAAAGGTTACGCTAAACTCTTCTTATCACTCTTCTTAATAACCCATTTTCACATTTGCCTCATGCTGCACATTCTGTCTATTTTGAAGGATACTCAGTTGAATTGTGTATTCTTGTTCATTAGAACAGTGTAATATTTGTATTACTAGAGCAAGTGGATTTTTTGTTTTTATAGATGATATTTATAAATCATTTACTTTTACTTATTTTATTCATTTATTATGTAAACTGAACTTGACTTTTTATATCAGAAAGCTGCATTTATGCTGAATTTTTTCTCCAATCAGCTTCACAGATTCATATTTTTAATCACTACAATCAAGGGATTGTTTTCCCTTTATAAGATTAGGCCATAATTGGCTTTATGCTGTCACACTGCGTTGAGCTGCTAGTGAGCAATGAAGGGCAATAGAGAGAATGAGAAAATCCTGCTGTCTGCTTTATCACACCTCATTGCTCACTAGCAGCTCAACACAGACTGATAACATCATTATATATATATCATTTCTCTGCTTAGCGCTTAACTTAGATAAACTGTTGTATTTTTGAGGCTCCAGCTCTTAAATTTCTAAGCTGATGTAGGCAGCGCCTGGGGAGCAGTGCTTGGGGAGGGTACCTTGCTCATTTACTTCTACCAGCCTGTGACAGCACCACAGTATAGCAAATATACAGTTGGTTGTATAAACATACAGCACTTCTCAAAATTTTAAAACGTGTTTCCACACCCGTTCTATCACTGCATCTACTCCCCAACAACAGAAGCTAAAGCAGCTTTGTAGAACTGCGACTGATGTGTTACCTTTACTACCAAAAGGCCTTTTACATCTCAAACAAAGTTGGCATCTACACAACTATGGGGCCTGCACGACTGCACAATGTCAACATCCAGAGCCAGATAGTAAATACGGTTGTTGTACATAGTTTGTTGGTGGTTTAACACTCAGGCCTCTCACATAGCCAGTTTTGACTGTTAGCAACCTGCATACACACTTTAGTGCTTTTAGCTCTGCCCACTCATCTGAACTTCCCTGCCACCGAGATTCACTTCACTGTAAACAGGATTGTAGACAAGCCACGTGAGGAGTCGCACGCACTGCAAAACATTATACCTCGGCAAGTGAAGTCATATAAAATGGAATCAAAGCTACACAAGCTATTTTAGTTATGCACCACATGTGGTACTGCATCACGTGGAACTGATGTGTCATGATGTGTTTAAACATACCATCAGAATAAGCCATGTCACTGGATTCTAACATTATGTAATATATAATATAACACTGTGGTTCCTTTTGGTCCATTCATCGTGAAATATTGACACAATACAAATGTCAGCTGGTGTTTCAAATTATGTAAAAATTTTAAAAATGGCAACAGCGATTTGTATATTGTGGCTACTGGTACATAAAGTTGCCTTGGGAACAATAAAATATATATCTATGTGTCTATCTATCATTCTATCCATCTATTGTTATATCAGTTTATCAATCTATTGAAATATCCATCTAGCTATCCATCATCATGTCCATGGTCATACTAATCATCCTGTCCATCTGCCTATACATTTATATCTATCGTCCTGTTTATCTATCTACCTACCGATCTATCGTCCTGTCCTGCTGTCTATTGTCCTATACATCTGTCTGTCTATCTACCTACTAATATATCATTCTGTCCATCTGCCTATACATTTATATCTATCGTCCTGTTTATCTATCTACGTACTGATCCATCATCCTGTCCATCTGCCTGTACATTTATATCTATCGTCCTGTTTATCTATCTACGTACTGATCCATCATCCTGTCCATCTGCCTGTACATTGATATCTATCGTCCTGTCCGTCTGTCTGTCTGTCTATATGCCTACCGATCCATCATCCTGTCTGTCTGTCTCTGTCTATCGTCTGTCCGTCTGTCTATCTGTCTATCTACCGATCCATTGTCCTGTCCATCTGTCTATACATTCATATCTATCGTCCTGTCTGTCTATACATTAATATCTATCGTCCTGTCTGTCTATCTACCTACTGATCTATCGTCCTGTCTGTCTGTCTACCTACTAATCTATCGTCCTGTCTGTCTGTCTACCTACTAATCTATCGTCCTGTCTGTCCATCTACCTACCGATCTATCGTCCTGTCTGTCCATCTACCTACCGATCTATCGTCCTGTCTGTCCATCTACCTACCGATCTATCATCCTGTCTGTCCATCTACCTACCGATCTATCGTCCTGTCTGTCCATCTACCTACCGATCTATCATCCTGTCTGTCCATCTACCTACCGATCTATTATCCTGTACGTCTGTCTATCTTCCCTACCCATCCATCATCCTGTCTGTCTGTCTCTGTTTATCATCCTGTCCATCTGCCTATACATTAATATCTATCGTCCTTTCTGTCTATCTACCTACCTATCTATTGTCCTGTCTGTCTGTCCATCTGTCTGTCGTCCTGTCCCACTGTCTATTGTCCTATACATCTATTGTCCTATACACCTTAGCCATCTATCAAAATATCTATCCATCAAAATATCTATCTATCAAAATATCTATCCATCAAAATATCTATCCATCAAAATTTCTATCAATCAAAATATCCATCCATCCATCCATCCATCCATCCATCCATCCATCCATCCATCATCGTGTCCATAAACATAGTTATCACCCTGTCCGTCTGTCGATAAATTTATGTCTATCGTTCTGTCCGTCTGTCTTTCTATCTACTGCCCTGTCCGTCTGTCTGTCCATCATCCTGTCTCTCTGTCTATCCTTCTTGTTTTAGGTCACTGTATCAAGCAGGCTTCCAAAAAAATTGCCCGCAAGTCTGTATGCAGAGGTTTAAACATGGTGTGGTTCTGTTTGCATCAGCGTTAAATACTTCATTAGGAGTTGTGCTCATGATTCTCAGCCTTGCGCACACTTAGAGCAGGAAGGCTGTCTCTATACTCCAGAGAGCCCATTTGCTTTAGCGAAGAGAAACACACAACATGCATCATATTCTGCCCGTGTTTTCCAGCGCAGTCAACACCCAGAGGCTTCCAACAGGAAAATAAATGCAGATAACTGTGTGAAGGGATGCTCTGCTCAACCTTCCACCCACCAACCCCCCAGCAACCACACACCAGCACATACATGAGCTTCCGCACTTCTGACCTTTCATTCTCTCCGCTCAGCGTCCGCCGCCCTGGTTGTGATGTTAACCCGTGAATAACTAAGCAGTGAATTCCTCTTTACATTCAGATGGGTGGGTGTGAACGTGTTTTAGGCAAGTTTCCCTTGCAACATGACTCATCCCTGGGAGTTCTTCCTGCTCCTTTTTTCCCCCGAACACCAGGACGTCAGCTGATAAGGCTGAGATGCCTTCTAAATTACAGCTTCCTCACAGAGCCCACGTCCCCAGTCGCGCCTGAATGTTATCACCTCTCCGCTCCACAAGTAGCTCTCCATTTTAGCTCCGCTGAGTGAGGCTGTTTTTAACGCTTTCCTAAGGGCCCACTCTTCCCCACCACCTCCTCGTCCTGCTGCACACAAACGTGTCCTCACAAGGGCTGATGTCTTACCTTACGTACCCACACACCCACCCTAGCACTGGATGCTTCATTTGTGGTGGTTCCAGTCTGTGTTAGCCTACGGAAGGCGGCTGGGCCTTTTTTTGTAGCAACCCCATGGCTCTGGAGTAGTGTGCCGTCTTTTGTAACGTCATTCTCTACAATAGAAATGTCTTCATTCAATTTAATTGAATTTCCTAATGTATTTTATTTATTTATTTATTTATTTATTTATTTATTTATTAATGATCTATTTACTTAAACTATTATATTTTCAAACCTATGCATTAGGTTTTTGAGACCAGATTGTGTCTCTCTGCTTTAACTGCTTTTTTTTTTTTTAACACAGTTAGTTTTATTCTTTTATATTCTAATTTTAACACAGAAATGTGTTTTGTTGTCACCTCACAGCAAAAAGGTCCTGGGCTCAATCCCCTGGTTAGCCTTGGGCGTGGAGTTCGAAGACTCTCCCCGTTCCTCCGGGTGTTCCTGTTTCCTCCCATTGTCCAAGGGTTTGCATTAGATTGAGTGGACACTCTAAATTGCCCGTAGGTGTGAGTGTAAAGGGTTGTCTGTCTCTCTGATGGGTTGGCCTCCTGTCCTGGGTCAACCCAGCTATGGGCCCATAGTCAGCTTCCCTGTGACGTGAAATAGATAAACTCTGGAAAACTGGATAACTAGCTAACCACGTTAAACGACATGACGTATAAGCAAAATGAGGCATTCTGGGTTCCCCCCCACACACACACTCATAATAAAAAGCTAATAGAACTCTAAAAACGAAGAATTCCATAATTACATTTTGTTCAGTAGTTACAGTCCTAGTAAATGCAAAGCTGTTGCATGTGCTCCTAAAATACAGTATACAGTAGAGCGATAATGCATAAGTAACATTGGAATTACATATTTAACACAATTATAACATTCTGATTGGACAAACCAACAAAAACAGACCCACGTCAGTTTACCTCGGGATTTACGGTTTAAACCAGGGCTGAGGGCAGCAGCATGGTCCGATGTAGACGAGGCACAGAGGCACTGCAGTGGAGTAAGAGGTAAGAGAAGTGCAGCTTGCAAACGTATTACCTGAATTATCATTACCCCCTTAGCTTTCTCAGACAACCTGGACTAACTACTCCAGACTGCACCTGACTACACTGTGGGAGATTAGGCTCAAGGGGCTAATCACAGAGTCCTGCGTGCCATTGGTTTGTGATTACGCTGCATCGTCTGCCCTTATTTGTTGCACACTGGTGCAATGGTTAGATTAGCCAGAGTTTCTCCGTACTGGCGTTAGAATGAGAAAACGAATGACTAATTATCTTCAAGGACAAATAACCCCACACTGATGCCATGTTGCTGCTTTAGTTGAGGTCTATCTACTGGCATGCATGCACACAACACATAGCTGCATGCTACGGCATGAGAAATTGCCTCATAGCCAATGCCAATATTGTATTTAAGTGCCAGTGTTGGCAGTGATACCAGTACAGCATCAGTATTGGTGCAACACTTCTTTCAAGTGCAAATCTAACTAAAGCAAGGTCTCCGCAGTGTGCAAGCTTGGCCAGTCAACAGCCACTGTAACTTCGTAAGGAGCCTCAGCCAGCTGGATGTAATTAACTAATAAAGCAGTAGTAGAAAGGCGGCCCACACTGTTCTCACTGAGGGATGGAGCTTACCAGGGCTACAAAGAGAGCTGTGTGGTCTCTGAATAGCCCGGTCTGAATGTCTGCGACTTTTACTGTGCAAAGAAATGAAGCCCCGACGGACAGCTTAGCTGTTTAAAACGCAAGAAGAGCGACGTGGAACACCAGTAGCTTATTAAGCATTTCAGTCGCCAGCAGAAGGGCCTGTGTAAGAGTGAAAATCTCCATACTGGCAAAAAAAAGTGACTGTCATTGTGAACACACTCAAGCACCACAACAAAATGTGACCTCTGCGCATTTAACCCAGCACACGTGCACCAGCAGGCAGCTATCGATAGCGCCCGGGGAGCAGTGTAGTGGGACGGTACCTTGCTCAAGGTTACCTCAGTAGTGCCTGGGCTGGGACTCGAACCTGCGACCTTCAGGTCCCAAAGGCAGCGTCCTAACCACTAGGCCTCCACTGCCTTCAGTTTTGAACAGGAACCTGGAGAACCTGGCATAGACTAAAACTGAGGTCTACAACTGAGGTGCTATTCTTGACTGTGAGCTCACATTTATAACACACTGACAATATTGTGAAAACTGCAGACGCATAGCCCATGTAAGGCCACTTTTTGTAAGATGCTGAGAACTTGACTCATGCTTTTGTGTTCTCACTCCTGGACTCTTAATGCACTAACCAGACTAACCTGATTACCAAGCATTTTAAAAACTGAATTTAAAAGACTTTTCTTTAGTATTTAAAGCTGTAAATGGACAAACACCTTCATCTATTTCAATGTTTGACAGAATATGATCTCAGAATATGTTTTTATCTGGCGCAATATATTTAACATATTCGTAATGTAACACAGTCACTGTCCAATCACTGTGCAACGTGCAATATTTGGTACAATATCATTTTTCTATTTTTTTCCTATTTAAAACAATACATAAATAAACAACTTTAATTAGTTAAGACTGGATGTTGTGTTTATATATAGTTAGATTATTTTATGTATATATAGTCAGTATGTAAATGTATATATATATGTATATGAGGATTTATATAGATCTGTATCTTTCAGCTGCTGTAAAAAGTAAATTTCCCCAATATGGGATCCATAAAGTTCTATTCTATTCCAACAGGTCCTTAAGATCATCTAGTGCCCATAAATCATTCCAAAAGTAAAATGAAAGAAATATATAGACTCAGCATTTTCTTTTAATGCACCAAAGATCTAGAACAGTCTGCCCAATATTAGTGCAGCTCCATCTCTTGGCATTTTGTAACAAAGCAGCTTGCTTTGTTTTTTTATTCTTTCATTATTTTAATCTTGAAAATGTGCTTTTTGTTTATTTTAGCTTTGTTTTTATTGTGCTGCATGCATGTACTTTTATATTTTTATCATTAATATGTTTTTTTTGTTGTTTTATTATTTGGCATTATTTTTGTATGACTTTTTTGTGTCTATTTTTGTTTCTCCTTTGAAGCACTTTGAGCTGCATTTACATGTAAGAAAGGTGCTAAGAAAAAGAAAAAAGAGAGAAAAAAAAGAAAGAAAGAGAGAGAGAAAGAAAGAAAGAAAGAGAGAAAGAAAGAGAGAGAGAAAAAAGAGAGAAAGAGAGAGAGAAAGAACAAAATAGAGAAAGAAAGAGAGAAAGAAAGAGAGAAAGAAAGAAAGAAAGAAAGAGAGAGAGAAAGAAAGAAAGAAAGAGAGAGAGAGAGAGAGAGAGAGTGTGAGAGAGAGAGAGAGAGAGAGAGAGAGAGAGAGAGAGAGAGAGAGAGAGA
>JBBPDA010000001.1:49973777-49991338 GCA_037974385.1 Arnoldichthys spilopterus
TATAGTGAACAGTCAGTTTTTGAAGTCGATGTACTGGAAGCAGGAATAATGGGCGAGCATAAAGATCTGAGTCACTCTGTCAAGGGCCTTATTGTGATGGCTGGGAGAGTGCTATTGTGGAGTGTTCCAGGTGTGCAGTAGTTAGTACCTACCAAAAGTGATCCAAGGAAGGACGACTGGTGAATGTCCGAGTCTGTGCAAACTCGTTCCCATGTTCCTGTGGTTATTTTCTGTTCTATTCACAATTATATACTTTGTGCATAACAAACAGTTAAACTGCCAATAATACTGATGGATGATGATGACAATGGCATCGGGGGATGCTAGTGTCTCAGAGTGACCCCCCACCCCCAACTCTGCCCCTTCTAGCTAGGCTGTTATAACAAGGTCTGCCAAAGTCCTATTCACAGTCCCATTTCCTGAGCTGCTGTCCATATGTTCAGCCTGATCATCTCTCATCACACCATTTCTACTATTACAGTGGCTTCCAGCCAGCTTGTACGGTCAACTAGACCGTCCACTACACTAGGAACTTCCCACTCCCTTCCAACCTGACCTTCCATCACCAGGGTTCCAGCTGCTAGTACTGTCGACTAGACCGTCCACTACGTTAGGACACTAGGAACTGCCCACTCCCTTCCAACCTGATCTACCATCACCAGGGATCCAGTTGCTATTACTGTCGACTAGACTGTCCACTACACTAGGACACTAGAAAATGAAGTGAAGTGAAAGTGACTATTTGTCATTGTGAACACACTCAAGCACCACAAGTAAATGTGACCTCTGCATTTAACCCATCACACATGCACACGTGGAGCAGTGGGCAGCTACCAGCAGCGCCCGGGGAGCAGTGTAGCGGGATGGTACCTTGCTCAAGGGTACCTCAGTAGTGCCCGGGCTGGGACTCGAACCTGTGACCTTCAGGTCCCAAAGGCAGCGTCCTCACCACTAGGCCTCCGCTGCCCACTCCCTTCCAACCTGATTTACCATCACCAGGGTTCCAGCTGCTAGTATTGTCGACTAGACCGTCCACTACACTAGGACACTAGGAACTGCCCACTCCCTTCCAACCTGATCAACCTGAACCTACTATCACCAGGGTTCCAGCTGCTAGTACCCTCCAACAGGCCGCTCGATCAGTGGTGCTTCCTTCCTGCTCATTCATCTTTAGAATAGTTTAACCACCACAGGTACATCTGCAGCTCACTCCTTAGCCATCCAATTAAGATTTTTCGACTTATCTTTTTGATTGTTCTTTATTTCATTGCTATCTGGGGTCAGCCAGAGGAGGACGGGTTTCCCTTCTGAGTCTTGGTTTCTCCCAAGGTTTCTTTCTCCAGCTTAGGGGGAGTTCTTCCTTGCCTTCGTCGCCATTGGCCTGCTCATTAGATACTGGGACCAGGACATTGTAAAGCAGCTTTGTGACAACGTCAATTGTAAAACGTGCCTGAAATTATATTGCAGTATTGCAAAGACCAATATTGCAATAGCGATATACATACAATATATTGTGCAGCCCTAACATACAGTAACATACAATAAAAATGGAGTCCACTATGACCTGACCAGGCAGTAAGCTGGCTCTTATCTAAAAACTCTTTGGATAGATGTGTTACAGTCACTGCACATATCCCTTGTCTCCACTGTTTATTCCAGGCGGATTAAGTTTCTAGTCCCTTCCATATTGAAGCCTTTCTGAAGAAGCAGGTGTGTCAAATGATGGCGTTCTGCGTAAACAGACTAGAAGGCTTGGAAAAGGGTAATTCCGGAGGTGCTAAACCCTACCGGATGAAGAAGAAGAGAGGCAGCGCTCTGAGTAGGTTGAGAGAGTGTGCATCCCCCTAAACGTATTGTCAACTCTTATCCAAAAGTGAATGACAAGCCTTGGGGAGATTAGAGTGCTTGTATTTCTTTAGCTGTCTGCACTGTCAGCTCCCTCAGATGCATGGTAGGGAAAACAGACACTCAAACACACACAATGTACACACACACACACACACACACACACACAGCTATAACAGGCCAAAGGGACCTTTGAAATTAAAAAAAAAAAAAGTGAGATTCTTTAAACGAGCACTTATAAGTCACATCATCAGCGGATAAAACTTTATAAGTCCAATGGATCACAATCATTGCCCTTTCAAATGAGCTGATATTTCAAGCTTAGATGCAACACTTGGGAGATCAGAGCATTAAAGGGCATTTTATTATGCAGGACTTTCTTTTTCATGATTGAAAGGAAAAATTGCCCAGGCTACCGTTTTCCATACCATTCAAGGTAGTGTCCAAATTAGTAGGAATGTGGCAGCTTCAACATAGCCACTAGCTGTAGTCTGCCATAGGATCAGTCAGCTCATTTAATAATGCACCACTGAGACTTGCATCTGAAAGTGGGCCAGCGCTGACTGAATGCAAGATCAGAGCACTGGTGTCTATTCAACTACACAGGTCTTATTGGGAAATCACTGGAACACTGACGCACATTCATAGATATGGCTCTGGAAAGCTTTTGGCTCTGCTAACCTTGGGGAAATGGCTTTTAGTTACTAAGCACCTCAATGTTAGATTGAATTTCAGGGCACTTGTCACAAACACATTCCTGCCCTTAATGCATTTTAAACTGCTGATAAGAGCATCGGAGAATGATTTGGAAACAAGCTTTTTGTGTGTTGTGCTGGTGCTTGTATTTGTTGTCAGTTCTCTTAATTATACTGTTGGTTTTGTACAGTAGGTATGCTATACTGTACAGGGCACTGTAATTAAAAATGTGTAGGTTTTAAACATATTTTAAACATGCTGAAGTAAGTAGTGCTACAGCAAGTGAACACTGTGACACAGGGTCCAAAATTAACTTGTTGGTCTATCTGCCAATGGCTGGTAAAATGAAAAAAAAAAGTGTGCAAAAATATATTTTGATATAGAACTGCATTAGAAATGTCATTAAAAACCGTGTAGTTACTGATTTCCCCATCAATTAACCTTTTTAAAGGTCATGATGAAAATTTCAGGGAGTTTAATTTTTCATTTTTCCCTTTAGGTTGCTGTATTCCAGCAATGTGCTGCCACATATTTGGAAACTCTCTAAGTGATTTGGGCTTCACCGGTACCAAAAAATGACATCATGTCTTGTGTTGAGCTACAGCAACGGTGGACAGCAAGGGTCAAAGAATTGTGAAATGCACAGGATTTTTTAAAAATACTGATAATAATGATCACAGGTATTTTTAAATAATAATAATAATACTTTTATTTGTATAGCACTTTAAAAGAAATACAGCTCAAAGTGTAATTTTAATAGCAAGAACATGTAAAAGTAAGCACTGAATAAATAAAATAAATAAAATTCATAAACTAAACATTAAATATATTATAATAGCAAACATAATATAAAAAATAATCAATTAAATAATAGCAGCAATAATAATAATAATAAATAAATAAATAATAATAATTATTATTATAATGGTAAATGAATAAAACTGGCTAGTAAAAAGCTAAACTGAAGAGATATGTAAGATATGTTTAAGTTTTCCCTTAAAAATACTTAGTAAGTCAGCTTCACTGAGGTCAATAGTGTATTCTAGAGCCTTAGGGTAGAACTGATAAAGGCAGCATCTTTAATTTTCTATTGAGTGCTACTAACTTTTAAAAGACCGACCGAAGATGATTGTAATGTTCTCTAGTTATGAAGGTAGTTGGTAATGCTTGTTTACTCGCATTTGCCAAATGATGGATACAAATTTTGCTATGAAATGTTTCAATTTCAACACTTTGACATTACAGTGTAAATACGATCACACCAATTGTGTCAAAAGTGTTTGTGATTATTTCAAGCCATGTTGAAATATTACCTGTGCATTTGAACATATGCTCAAACCATCCTCCACTGGCACTGGCTTGGATTTACTGGACCGTGTGAAATGACCATGTGGTTCCTCAGAGATGTGTCAGCATTTCAGTGGTTCATTACAGTGCTAGTTGGTTGAAGGCTTGATTTAAGTACAGAATAAAAGACACACCTTTGTTTGCTCTAATCTAAACTCTAACTAAAGATTACTGCCTTTATACTCATTTTAATATAATGAGCTAAGCTAGCTTTTCTTACCTTAGCAGTTGACAGTTAGCTTGACACATTAAACCACACTGTACAACAACTGCATTTGCAAATTAAATTATTTTCTGTAAAGATAAATATTAATGTAGTCGCTCCGTGACTTGTTTTTGTGTGCAAGACAAAGTGCCCCTCAGCATTTAACTTTGGCCTATCTCGTGTTAGCTTTAGCCTTATGCATTATTAATAGAAATATTAAATAATATAAAATCTGGAGGGGCAGCCTCAGTTACACCAGCCTCCTCCTCCCCCAACACGAAAACCAGACACTTCAACATATATAGATACTGAAATATTTCATCTTAGATTAGAGTAAACAGTTTCTAGAACCTTTTCTTAGTATGAAATTGCAATACATTCATGCTCCATTCTCTGATGTGTAGGTCCACGTTGAGAATTTGGAGAATTAAATAATTTAAAGGTATTAAATTTCAGTATTTTTAAATAGTTCTCATTAAATTTGCACTATTGAACATTTTACTGTTTTAGCACAAGTGCTATAGATGCTACCAGGTCACCTGAGCCGAAAAACTGCCAGACTTAACAACAGTAACTAAGGGAGGCAAGATTTCATTGACTATTTCACTATTGAGATCAAAACTGTAATAATAACAGGTCTAATGAAGTATGGGTGCTAAGTATTGGTCTTTTATCAGAAGTCTAGACTCATCATTGTCTTTTCGCTATTTATTTGATTATATCATTATATACCTTACATGTAAGTATAAAGTTCCATGAGTAATGATGCAGTTACATAATAAATCACATTAACATTTGGCTTTACATTCTGAATTCAGTTTTCTCTCTTTTGATTGTTCAGCAAAACAAGACACAAATCAAGAACGTTTGATAAAATTCATCCCATAATATATCTTCTAACACAAATGTATTTCAAAATTCTTATTTTAAACAGAATTTCTGTAAAAATTAATGGTTTCAAGGTGTAAAAGCTGACACAGCAATATGGACATTTTTAGGGGTGAAGATTATATACAGGTTTTTTTAATGTACATATCTACTGATGTGGAAAAACTGAATTACATTGAGGTGAAATACAACATTAATTTATGTATGGTTACAAATGCATAAAATGCAGAGATTTGTGTAGAGCAGGGGTTCTCAAATCTGAACCTTGAATCCATATTCCACTGCTGGATTTAGTAATCGCCAGTATTTACTGAACTGCTGATATAATTGACTGGCCAGTTAGAGTCATATCAACTGGTGATTACAAAATCCAGGACCGGAATATGGATTCCAAATCATAACATATGTTAAACAGCAGCATAAGCAATTATCTGCTAAAACCAATTCCAATATTTCAATAACGTTGTGCGTCCCAAGTATACAGTGAATTCTATGAGGACCTATATGGATAAACAACAATATCTGTATGACAGCCAGTAATTAGTGGTTTAAGCACTGCTGAGGGAACCCTGTGGTTGCAGTTTAGCTTTGGATACAATCAGTACAGTTGCTGCAATGGATAGTGGCTGTCACTTCACCGGTGTTTTATCACATAGAAAAATCACTGTAAGTTGTCTCTATACCACATCACATCGATCACTGTGCCGCTCTGCTTTCAGACAACTAAGGCAAGTGTTTTCATCTTTGTGTTAAAGGAAAACGATCTTTTTTAAATAGTGTTGCCCCAGAACTTTGCTGAAATTGGTCTCAGCATTTGTTAAAAGTTAACTTCAAATGTCTTTTAGGGATAAATAGGCTTTTGTAACAACACTCCACTTCTAGTTCAATTCTACTGGCTGCCTAATCAATATTTTATGTAAGGTGCATTGACTCACACAATTTGTTTCAAATTCACTGCTTCACGCCTCAATAGTAAGCCATACTTTTGTTGGTTTATTGGCACGATTTCCTGTTGTCCTGAAATAACTGCCACACGCCTTCAAACGTCCAGTCTCTCAGACTCAATTCGTTTCTCCTTCTCTTCTGACATTGATGCACCGTTATTTCAGCTGAGGCAGGGCAGTTTTTTGACAACAGAATGTCTTCTGTCATCATTAATAAATATGTATTCATCTCTCGGTTTGTTGTGTTCCTTCTTCTGAAATAAATACTGTATGTAAAGAGAGCTGCATGTAAATTTTTTCGATCAATAACACCTGGTAAACATTGGCACATGGATGAAACAAATATCAAAAATCGCCGGACAAGAACATTTAGCACTATACTCAAAATAACAAAATACATCAAAGAAATATGGGCACTGGCTACACAAAATGCAAGCACTCCTGTGCTATTAGATAGTGATCATTTGGTTTTCCTAATGGGAAATCAATGAATCTGAAAAGGAACAGACACAGACACCATAATGGTCTGCATTTCAGGGCCTATTAAACTGGTGGAACTGTTAACATTGAGCTATAGTGGCCAGTGGTCGGTTGGAGAAGAAGCGAAAGCCCAGGTGACCCTAAACATGACCCAAAGACTAAGTGGTTGAGAGCTAGAGGGCTGTAATGGATAAAAAAATAACCCATAATGCTCTCAGGTCAACTTCCAGGATTCATGTATGAGGTAGTGTATACAGCCTAATGTGTACATTTTACCATTATCTACAGTTATAAAGACATTGGTCATCCATGGGCCTATTATTCAACAGCTACATGAAAAAGAATAAAAAATAACGGTGTTAAAAGATAAAGATAGATATGAATTCCGCATTCAGAAAAGGGGGAATACATATTGTGCGGGCAGACCAAGTTCCTGTATCTCCATTTTTGTCATTTTTTAAATTTTTACAGAATTTCACAGCAAAAAAAAAGATTCTTAATTACTATTAAAACAAACATTTCACATTAGCCATTAACAAGGTTTTGTGCTCATCTTGTAAAGTTGCCATTTTGGACATACAGGGTTTTTGTCTGGCAGCAACAATATGAGGTCTAATTTTCTTTACACCCATTTTCTATTTCACGCTATTCCTGAAAACTCTACCAGCAATGAACAATGTGGTTCATATGGCAATTACAGCCCAAAATATCAAAAGAGTAACAGGAAAAACATGCAAAAGTGCAGCATGTCGTTTTTTTCTTCTGTCTTCTGTTTTTTTCCCCCTTTTGCAAGCATGACAATCAAAGACATTTTCAGTCAAAGAGAAATTCTCCAGCACTGTAGTCTTGCAGCCCTTTTCCAGAACTTTCCTACTCATCTTTCATCAAATTTCATGTTTCAAAAAGCAGACCATCCAGAACTGAAAATGTCAGAAGTAAAATCAGTTCATAACCTTTCTGCTCAATGAAGATTTCTTGCGACCTCAGCTTTGCTTCCTTATTGTTGACCAGTGAAGCGTTTTAAGTACCAGTTGGACTGGACCAGGACTGGTATTTTCACTTGCAGTCTTTGGGATGCTCACTGATGGGATGCTACTGTACTCATTTACTCTTTCTTTGCATTTTTTCATAACTTAAAATGGGTTGAAAGAGACATGGCTTAAAGTTTGGGCTCTTGCATCTACATGCATGGAGTTTCAATCCAAGAGGCATCATAAATAATCAACATGTCACATATTCAAGCAAGATTAAAATCTGTGTTGGAAATAATCAGTGTCAGAGAATGTTGGTGTTAAATGTTAAGGTTGAAAAGATAAAAATAGTACTGACATTTCTTTGAAAAAACAAACAAACATGGTTCTAGATATAGAATCCCCCTAATATTCTCTGGGGATTCACTCGAATGCAAGACTTCCATAAAAGCAGGACATTCGATGAACGTCACCAAGTGAACCTTGCGTGAGCTGGGCTGGGGCAGAACGGCAGTGGCTGTGTGTCATCCACCACATTATCCAGCGTTCTAGTTCTGTCTGTTCCAGCATTCTCTCACTCTCGTCCAGCCATTAGGGAAAGTGTGGACTGGCTGCTTCTCAGAGAGCAGCAGCAGAGGAGCACTGTAACAAGCCTCCGATGAGCTCATTAGGGCTGAGCGCAATGGCGGTCTCCTAACAACCAGTGATGTCTCCGTCCCGCCCCTTTGCCTGCCTGCTTCTTGTATACGCAGTGTGTCGTCCAAACCATCTTGAGCCACAATTCTAGCTAGACCTCCCCTGGTGGAGCAACAGTGGGCGAGGCAGAAGATAGCCCGTGGCATGATGTAGTGGCCCTGGAGGGTTCTTCTTCAGTGCTGTATTGTTTTTTTCCGTTTGGCCTCTGGTCATATGGTCTCTCTGCACCATGCTGTTGGTTCGCCATGGCTTTACTTGAGTCTCTCCATGGCACAGAGAAAGTAATAAGTGCTGAGTAGAACTGATGAAAACTCAATACAGTATGCATTAATTAAGTTAATGAAGTCATACTCCCCTGGTACATGGTACGCTACACGGAAAAAAATGTCTTACCAACCTGACACGGTTCGCGTGGATGGGGCTGCTTCTCTTAAAGCAGTGCTTCCTCACACGCGAAGAACGTTGCCATCCACGATCACTTAAATAATGGAAAATCTTCCTCACTCACTCTAAACGTTCTCGTTCTGCTCATTCTGCTGTCATGAGAACGTTACAATCGCACATGCTGAGAACAGAAACACAGAGACAGAGAGGGGGGGAGGGGAACAGAGAGAAAGAGGGGGGGGAGAAAGAAAGAAAGAAAGAAAGAAAGAAAGAGAGAAAGAAAGAAAGAAAGAGAGAAAGAGAAAGAGAGAGAAAGAAAGAAAGAGAGAGAAAGAAAGAAAGAGAGAGAAAGAAAGAAAGAGAGAAAGAGAGAAAGAAAGAAAGAAAGAAAGAAAGAAAGAAAGAAAGAGAAAGAGAGAGAGAGAGAAAGAAAGAAAGAAAGAAAGAAAGAGAGAGAGAGAGAGAGAGAGAGAAAGAAAGAAAGAAAGAAAGAGAGAGAGAGAGAGAGAGAGAGAGAGAGAAAGAAAGAAAGAAAGAAAGAGAGAGAGAGAAAGAAAGACAGAAAGAAAGAGAGAGAGAGAGAGAGAGAGAGAGAGAGAGAAAGAAAGAAAGACAGAAAGAAAGAGAGAGAGAGAGAGAGAGAGAGAGAGAAAGAAAGAAAGAAAGAGAGAAAGAAAGAAAGAAAGAAAGAAAGAGAGAGAGAGAGAGAGAGAGAGAGAGAGAGAGAGAGGGAGAGAGAAACCATGTTAAAACCATGGCCCAGTTTCTCACGTTCATGTGTGATGAGCAACACATTAACGATCTCCTGAATCACCAGACGAGGTAGAAAACAATTATTTTGTAGCCATTATGGTGTTAATGAGATGATAAATCAGCTTTACCAAGCAGTTTAGAATGGAGTTTAACCCTCTAAACAGTTATGCAATGTTATGCTTTACGCAGCGGCTTTATGCACTCTCACTGACTGAAAAGTAGGGCAGTGGATGCCGAATACCCACTTATGGGAGAAATTAACACTGGCGTCATCAAAACAAACATGGAAAAATGCATTCAAAAATGAATACATGCATATTGTTTGCATACATTGACCAAAATACCTTGAATACTGCTACTTAAAACAACACATTTGTATAATGCATACGATATGCTGAATACCAATGCATACACCACGCATATCATTTGCTAACAGCCAGGGCTATAAAATTAGAGTGCCAAGCCACATTATTCTCTTCAGGTCTACGATGACACATCTGCTTGTCAAGCTGTGCATAATTCTTCGGCGGACGGCACCAGATCTTCGGTATGAATGTTTAACAAAGGGGCCGCGCTTCATTCTTAAGTACAAGTGCGAGTGCCTTCATGTCCCTGGGCCGCTGTGGTCATCCGGGGGACAGAAATGATGTGCTAATGGTCAGACTCTCATATTTCACAGTGAGACTGAGAACCATTTTCCCGCATCCCAAGAGGGGCATCTAATTCAGTGCGTGGCTGCCAGGCGCAGTCCATCTCCACTCTGTTCTCCGTCCCTGAGGTACCATTGCTCCAGTTCCTTTCTGCCCTTGTCAGGAATCAGCTCTCACAATCCCCACCCTCATCATTCCCATCATCAGCACAACATCACGCCTGACCTCAGATCAGCACATGGAGCAGGGACACTGCTCTCGCTTCCCTCGATGCAAAAGCTGATTACGATCTTTGGCAGGAGACAAAGACAAACACTATATGTAGGTCAGCGACACTTTCACTACAACAATCTACAGCCAACGCCGGTCAATTGGCTTCTTTGTCTTTAGAGCGATTTGAAGCAGACTTGTTTTACACTGGGGTGGTACAGTAAACTATACCATAAACTATAATGTAGGAATAATCCCAGGTTATAGTCATTGTGCAAATATCTATTGTGTGTGTACACAAGGAGTTTGCACAGTTTTTCTGAAGTGTGGAACCACTCGAAGAAGCATTCATTTGTAGTCTCTGCGGCTTTTGGTTGATTTGTAGTGCACAACCTCAGGTGCACAACTGTAAAACAGTTTGACAGAAGCAGATATTTCATACAGCGGTATTGAACATTGGCTGCAAATTCCCACAACGATGACACGGTGCAATCACTCACTCATGCTGTGGTTAAATTCTGTTACCACCTCATGGAAAATTAATCCATTCCGAATAGTAGTTTTGACACAATTTACTTATCCTGCAACTTGCTATTAGTAGTGGTTTATCTTAAAAGTCATGTAAAAATATTTCCTAATGCATCAAAAATGTAAAAAAAGAGGGAAAAAAAGAAAAAAGTAATTTAGAATAAGTATTTTATTAAATTTTAAAATTTTTATTATTTTTTTTTTTAATTTGCATTAGGCCTGCACAATATATCATTTGTACATAGGTACCGCACTGTAGATCTCCACAAATACTGATGTTGTACGAGGCTGCAATATACAAATGAGCCTCTAACCTATCACAGAACTTCTTAGAACTTCCATGTGAAGGGGCGGGGCTAAACTGCTGTAGGCCAATAAGGAAATATGTAAATGTGTTGGTTTTGTGACCTCGATTTAACGGCTGTTTTTAAAGTTTACTTTAATATAGAGAAAAACATCGCAATCACAGTATGTAGCAGTATAAATGCAATATTGATATTTCTTCCATATCGTGCATCCTTATTTGTCATTATTCTTCCTGGGTTGAGGAACGTTATTATACATTAGTTCTGTTTGCTAATGTGAATAGATGTCTGTGGTCCGTTGAGAACCCTGACATTTAAAACCAACAGATGACTTGAACAAGTCAATTACTCTCTGAGCTTTAACGGATATTAGCATTTGTCCAGAAAACGAGATAAATAACAAAGACAAAAAAAATACAGTAGTAGTGGTTTAACTTAAATTAGAATTCATTCATTTATTTGGCATTTAAAGAAAATGACAGTGATATGATCGAGATCCCCAACACTGAAACAGAGCAAAACAAACACTAAAAACTAAGGCATTAAAGGAGAGTTCCAAGATGGCCACCATCTAGAAGAACAGGCTCTCTGAGGGTCAGAAAATCGCTGCAATACTCATAACTACAAACACTCAAGGGCAATATGATGATATTTATTGTCATCGTGATAAATCGTGGTCACATTATGCTTTTCTGAGCACATCTTGATATTGTTAGTACTGTCAGACTTCATGTTTAGCTATAAGGACACCAGCATTACTTTTGCTAAAGTGAACATAGTGCACTGCAGTGTGAAAAAACACTGAATAAAAATGATTTGGACTCATATTTTGATTTTTTTAGAAAGAAATATGGCACTGTTGGCTTATCTTCCTTTGATCTATCTTGAAACACATTGTGACATCACATGTTACAATTTTCTGAATATTGTGATGAGATATTTTGCCATATCGCCCACCCCTAGTCAAAAGTGGCAAAAAAAAAGTAAGAGATGCTCAAGTGCTGACTGGCATTTCAGACATAAGGGCAGATTTTGTATCAAGATTTGATGGGGTGTTGGCATTGCTAGGTTCAATGTAAGGGGGCATCACCAAATGTGTAGCAAGGGTAAAGCAAGTGGAGCAAAGAATCAAAGATGTTGAAGATAAAATCGAAACATTACAGCTCCAAGTGCAGTCAACGAAAAAAAAAAACTGGGTCAATGGAGGAAAAACCACTGGACTTGGAGTCAGGATCGTGGTGTAGTAACTTGAGGTTGGTGGGACTACCAGAAAACAATACAAAATTATTCTTTACTTAAATGTAAATGTCTCTTTTATGTGAAGTGACAATTTGTCAGCGTGAACACACCTAAGCACCACAACGAAATGTGACCTCTGCATTTAACCCATCACACGTGCACACGTGGAGCAGTGGGCAGCTACCAACAGCCGCTGGTGAGCAGCGTAGTGGGACAATACCTTGCTCAAGCGAACCTCAGTTGTGCCTTGGCTGGGACTTGAACCTGTGACCTTCAGGTCCCAAGAGCAATGTCCTCACCACTAGGCTTCCACTGCCCATAAATATCTCTTGCATCACTCAACCTTAAACCGTTAGTTGTGCTCACTATGGAGAATAAATGCCTGCGGTCCAACGCTTTTCCCAAAACCAGAGGATGACATCAGTGACCTCAACTGATAACACTCATTCAGAAAAAAGAGATAATGACCAAAGATAAAGAGACATACAGAAACACTTAGACACAAACATATGGACACTGAGCTCCATAAAGGGCTTAAACTGTATCACCAGCAGCTGTTCTGGGCTAAACTTCTATGACCATATTACTTCTGCTGTCCCACCGACACTGCACTTCCCAGGGATTGTATCTTCCTTTCAATCTGACCTTTAAAGCTACAACGATAAGGGAAGCGTTATCAGGACTGAGTGTTCATGATCGTTCAACATTTCACTACTGTTCATTTGAGGGATTTGGTGATGCAGAGGGATTTGCAGGTCAGGAGGTGTTTCCTCTTGCTTTTGCTGCTGCATGTACTTTGTAAATGTAATACGAAACATCTTAGTTATGCATAATGGAGCACAGCTCAGATAAAGCTGGCTTCTGGCACAGATATCGGATAGATCATTCTGACACTTGACAATTAAAACATTAAAATAAAGAGTTTTTTGCTTTTTATGAAAGCTGCAATGTCATGGTTTACTATCACCCCAAGCAATAGTAGATTTAAAGCGTGTTGCTGGTTCAGAAACCAGCTCCGGGAGCCGTTTCAGGTGGGTGGATTGTTCCCGAGATATATGTACGAGGCCAAAAATAGACACCCCGAGAAATCTCAGCTCATGACTAGGCCTTTAACGGTGCCCACCTATCCTAATAGTTATAATCGGCAGTAAGCTGAGATGAAATCTGTCAGTTCATCGTGTAATTCCCACCTCAAGCAGTTGCATTTGCTTGGAAAGTCCAGAACGCCCCGTAGCAACCCAAGTAAATTGGGTCCAGTGGGTGAAAAGGCTTTAACTCTAAGTTCATTAGTGAAATTTCCCTAATCCTCTGCAGGCCAAGGCAGCTCTCCAATGCCAGACACTCAGATTAGCTGGACGGTTCTACTGGCCTGGTGTGCCTCTGATGTAGCATGTGTCAGAGGGGTTGCTTAGAGGTCCCCAGCAAGCCTGCCAGAGAAAACATTCCCTTCAGCCACCACGGTCTCGAAGCTTCTCTGCAAGGGGCTTTGGTCGTAATCGACTAAGAGACAGAGATTAACACCGGCTAAAGATATTGTCTGTTCTTGAGGCCAAGCAGCACAGGAGCAGGCTGAAGGACAAAACCACCAACTCTTGCAACAGTCAACTCCACAATGGAATTTGCATAATGCGTAGGACCCGTCAGACTTAATGTGGCCCCTGAAATGGCTTTGATTCTAATGGGAGGATAATGAAAGGTCAATCAGTGGCCAATTTGCATTAACAGGTTCAGAAGGTGTGCGTGCTCTTATATTAGCTGTTAGTCTGTTCTGGTAACACTACTCACCGTTGCTTTGCGAGCCAAATAGCATCAACTTCCTAACTCGGCTTTAATCGAGATCATGTGACGCTCTGTCTTGGGCGAGTGCAAATATCAAGGTTTAAGGCCAAGTGAAGTGCTCAGGAAAATAATGTAAGGCTTTTATTTTTCCTGATACATGCTTTTGTTCATTGGAAATGTATATTTGGAACGATGTTTGTGGCAAATTGACCTCTATAACGTGTAGACGCATGAAAATACTGTATGCATGTGTAGATAAACGCTTGGGTATTATAATAGTCCATGCACCACAAATCGCAACATCGAATGGCACCTTAGTTGTAGGCAGTGGATGCCTAGTGGTTAGGACGCTGCCTTTAGGACCTGAAGGTCGCAGGTTCCAGTCCCTGGGCCCCACTGAGGTTCCCTTGAGAAAGGTGCCGTCCCGCTACACTGCTCCCCGGGCGCTGTTGGTAGCTGCCCGCTGCTTAACGTGTGCACGTGTGATGGGTTAAATGCAGAGGTCACATTTCGTCGTGGTGCTTGAGTGTGTTCACAAGGACAAAGAGTCACTTTCACTTAGTTGTAACAGCAGCATAGCCATTTTTTACAACTCCTGACATTTACATTGTCCATATTTTTTTAACATTAACCTCCATTATAAGTTTGGAGATACGTGGTTTTTTTTTTTGTATGACTTGCCATTCCGCCCATTATCCATAGGCAAGATTGCGGCGCTGTCCGTGGTGCTGAGATCCAACGGCGTCGTGCCATTACGCCTTCCCTTCAGGACCAGTTTCCCTGGCAGACGGGCAGGGCAGGGCAAAACACTAGCACTGGTACTTAGACCCGCGCGAGACCCGTTTAGGATCTGGTACAGTGGTAGATGCCAGCTGGACGTCGGTGGACTCGCGTCTGGGGAAGTTAACAACGTTAACGGTTAACGCGTCCTCCGGACGACCAGTGGAGTCTCTAGACCCCCACCCCCCTTCCCACCACCACCCACCTACGTCCTCCGCACACACCACTCCCTGAAAGGTGCAGTGTGTAACAGACGTGGAGGCACGTTTAGTTTGGTCGCGCTGGGGAGAGGGAGCCATCGCACACAGAGTGCCTCCACTGCGAACCGCGTCACCAACACCACTTCAACACAATGTGCATTGGGCTGAAAGTCGCGTGCATCACACCCACCGCTCACCAACGCCGCCAAAAAAAAAAAAAAAAAACCCTCCGTACGGCCGAGTGGCATCACACCTCGCACTCCAACCGCGGTGGGGAAGCCTGCAACTCCGCTCAGGTGGGACTGGGAAAATTTAAACCACCCTACAGCCCCAATGCATCATTTATGACCCCCGTACGCATCTCCACCCCTCGCGCTACTTCCCCCCCACCCCCTCCCGGAGATAACCAGCCAGGGATTTCATCCGTGGGGCGCGGACAACTTTCCTTACCTCCGGAGCTTCCAACCACGCAGCGAGAAACCTCTGATCCGTTCGACACGACAAAGCTTTCGCAATGACACACCAGCGTCTCGTGGCAAAGGAAAAAGTGCCCCGGAACCGCCGCTCTTACCTCGACGAGGGCAAACGTATCCATCCCGTCCCGTCCGGCTTCGCCCTGTACGACCGCGTCGCCCCGAACCATCGCGCCTTCCCGTGTCTCGCTCTCTCCGCGCGGCGGAAGCGCGCAACTGCCTCTCTCCGTGCCCGCAGAGCGCGCGCGCGCGGTTCAGCCCCGGCGCACGCCAAAGTTGAGCGTCGCGCGTCACACGGCGGCTATTCCTCGAGCCCCGCGGCCGCGCTCCAAGCGCTCGAACTCTGCGATCTCCGCGCGGGCTTCATCCGGACGGGCGCTTGCAGCGCGGAATCCGTGAGCGGGCAAAGAAAAAAAAAAAAATCCCGTGTCTCCCGGTTTCTGCGCTGGACGTCCAGCAAACGGCTCCAGTTTCCAAACAAGCCAGAGAGACAGAGAGAGAGAGAGACAGAGAGAGAGAGAAAGAGAAAGAGAGAGAGAGAGAGAGAATCACGCGCACACACACACACACACACACGGAGCGACGAGGCGCGGTGCACGACGCGCATGCGCGGTGCAAGCCGGCGCTCGCGAGGCAATAGAGTAAAACTCAGGAGCAATGGAGGCGAGGGAAGAGAGAGAAAAAAAATCTCTAGATGGCACAAACGAGGTTAGAGCGGGCACAGACTAAGCCCAGAGGTGCCCGTGGCCGCGCGCGAGCCCACGCTCGAGCTCCCGCACCGGGCCGCACGCACCGGGACGCACCTGGAACTGGTCCATGGGACCCTTCTCGGAGCACGCTGCGCTCGTGATGACGAATCACTGTTGAAAGACGTTTATAGTGTGGATCTGAGATCGACCTGGCTCTGTAAAACTCCCCCACAGAGTCTCTGTCTCTGGATTAACCTTGTTTCCCGGGTGTGCGGATTATGGAGATCTGCTTCCTGACGAGGTCTCACTCCCAACTCTAATCCGTGACACCTGATCCGGCTAATGACTGCTGTCAGAAGGTGCATGTGGACGAGTCGGGGCTTCCTCCATAAGGGGGAAGATTCAAAAGGATGTTCGGCAACTGATCGTGACTAAAGTCAAGGTTCCTCAGTGGTTCCTGACCTGCCGGTGTTGTTCTCACCCGGTAAATCAGATGCTCTCTTCTCTTCTAAGGTTCACAGTGGTGCAGTGGTTAGCGCTGTCGCCTCCCACCGAGAAGGTCCTGGGTTCAATCGGCCACGGGAGCCTTTCTGTGTGGAGTTTTCCTGTGTTTCCTCCGGGTTCTCCTGTTTCCTCCCACAGCCCAAAGGCTGCAGTAGGTTGATTGGATGCTCTAAATTGCCCGTAGGTGTGAGTGTGTGTATGAATGGTTGTCTGTCTATGTGTTGCCCTCTGATGGGTTGGCCTCCTGTCCTGGGTGAACCCCGCCTTAGGCCCGCAGTCAGCTGGGATTGGCTCCAGCTTCCCCGTGAGCTGGTGGCTACAGTATGTCAGATGATCATCAGGATGATGTAGCCAATAGCGGAAGAATGTTTCTGGGTTTGATTTCTGTTAAGGAAATGACAAATAATGGACAACAGCTTTCAAAAAATGACTTTCATGAGGACAGCGGTCCTACCTGGTGTGAGATATTTCCTGACCATTGATTGGTGGAGTCCAAACTCTTTAGACCTTTTCCAGCTTTATGGGCATCAACGATTCTTTTTCTGAGGTTCTCAGACGCCTCCTTTGTTCAAGCCATGATACACATCCACAAATGTGTTGTACAGGTAATCAGGCATCGCTGGATCCCTGTTCTTTTAGTAATACAGGGTCTTCCACTCACACCAGTCATCCAGTTGATTGGAAAAAACACCAGACTCTGATTTCACCTTAAAATTATCCATCCTAGAGGGTTCACTTACTTTTGCCATATGCAAATATGTTATGGGGTCATTTTTTTTTTCAATAAATTCATGACCAAATATGATCAGTTTTGATGAATTGGTTTAACTCTGTTTTCTTCACCTACTTAGTGGCGCAATGGATAACGCGTCTGACTACGGATCCGAAGATTCTGTGGGCAGTGCAGGCCTAGTGGTGAGGATGCTGCCTTTGAGACCTGAAGGTCGCAGGTTCGAGTCCCTGGGCACCACTGAGGTTCCCTTGAGTAAGGTACC
>JBBPDA010000001.1:50073224-50086368 GCA_037974385.1 Arnoldichthys spilopterus
GAGAGAGAGAGAGAGAGAGAGAGAGAGAGAGAGAGAGAGAGAGAGAGAGAGAGAGAAGAGAGAGAGAGAGAGAGAGAAAGAGAGAGAAATTCCAAACACTTCAGAGATGGTCTTGTAACCTTTTTCAGCTTTATGGGCATCAACAACTCTATTTCTGAGTTCCTCATACACCTGTTTCTCTTCACCTTTGTTCGAGCCATGATACACATCTGCAAATGTGTTGTACATGTGATCAGGCTTCGCTGGAGCCCTGTTCCTCAAATAAAACAGGGTCTCCCCCTCACACCTATTGACTGGAAACACCAGAGTCTGATTTGACCTTCAAACTATGAGATAATGCTAAGGGTTCACTTACTTTTGCCACACGCAAAATATAACATATGAACAAATATATGAATGTTCCTTCCTTATTTTAACCAGGTTTTCTTCATCTACTTTTACATCAGATGATGTTTTTAAGCTGGTCTATAGTCTGTGGAGAGCCTGTATTAATAAAAAAAAATCCCTTTGAAAGATCAGTTCCTCACAGTGTTTGTTTTACAACAGAAATATCTTTCCAGGTGGTACTTGGCTATAAATCATAGGGTTTTACTCAAAACGTTGCTTTAAATAGCCCTCGCTCTTAATGGGTTCCACCCACACATATCAGATAAGTGGAAACGAGAGAGAAGCATATTCCTCCTGAAGGTGATTAGGATTTATTAGCGTGTGAACAGAGGCAAATGTTAAAAGATGGGCCTGGAAGTCACAGCAGTCCATTTACACCCTCAAACAATCAGGATGTGGCCAAAAATAATGATGACCTGCTTAAGCTGCAGAAAAAGGCAGTGAGGAGGAATGAGGAAGCTCTGGATGGAGGTAAGATGTTGTGCAAATGAGATGGAATCCTTATCATCTCTGCTAAAAAAAAAAAAAAAAACCTGATTTATGATTTTAAGCATGAAAGTGTATTGTCATTATGAAGTGAGGTGAATGACACTAGAAGCTCTCTCTTACTCTCTCACTCTCTCGCTCGCTCTCTCTCGCTCGCTCTCTCGCTCTCTCTAATTTCCCACAGGTCTGATTTCCAGTATCTCTTTACGCTCCAGACGGTATGTTTAAGAACCAATTAGATAAAGCAGGTCTTCTTACAGCCTGTAAAGAGAGCTGTCTGGAACATGGATCATAAGAGCCTGTGGAACACAGCTTAGCATAATCAGGGCATGGTTAACGTCAGCCTTGATTTCGATGGGACCTGGTCAGTGTATTGGAATGTCAGACCCATTTCGAATGTAACCCAGTGTTCAACCAAGGTGCTTTGAATCAATCTGCAGAAGTCCATGGTTAAATGGTTCTTCTCAGTGGAGAAGAACATTCCTTCAAAAACCCGATGTTATGCTAAGTGCAGTGGTGGCCTAGTGGTTAGGGCACTGTGCTGGGGTCCTGAAGGTCGCAGGTTCAAGTCCCGGCTCAGGCACTACTGAGGTACCCTTGAGCAAGGTACCATCCCACTACTCTGCTCCACGTCTTGGAAGTCGCTTTGGATAAAAGCATCAGCCAAATGAATAAATGTTACAATAAAAGAACCTTCAGCACTGTGTGTAATGCTTTTGGTTAAGATTGTAAGAATTGACCTGAAACAGAAGACGTGATTGCGTTGCTTTCGTTTCTCAAAAGCTTTGCATCCGGGGAAGTTTTTTTTGCAGCTGTAATTTCAAGCAGTCTTCCGAAGCACCTCTGGTAGCTTCACCTAGCTGCCAATTTACTTAGCCCAAGCCCGCAATCCTTTCCCTATTTGTCAAATGCCAGATGTCAGCCAGCAATGGATTTATCTGTTTTGCATGGAGGCTCGAGTGACTGCAGTGCTTAGTGCTCGGTAGTGTGTGGGATGAGCCCTCACCAGGGCCTGCAACGAATAGATTCATGCAGGGTTACATCACTATAGTGCGCGCACACACACACACACACACACACACACACACATACACACACCATTTTCCCGATTGTGTAAATCAAAGACTCTCCTCCCTTATCAGAGTAATATTTCTAGCGTGATGACTGCGCTAAAGCTCCTGTCACTTGAGTGATGAATGTAAGGAAATATCTCAAAGGAATGTGTCCTATGACTCGCTCGTGGAGGTTAATACACCCAGTCACAGGCCATTGTTCGGGACTCAGTCCTGAGAGACTAATGACTAATTACTTTCCAGCATTGACCAGTGAATAATGGCTTTTTCATGTCTAATATTCTCACTCAGCGCGAGATGGAGCCCATACAAACAGACCAATGTTCCTATGACTTACCTACAGTACAGAAAATGACTAACCTTGATTAACCAATGTGAAATAAGCTCTGCTCTACTGATGGAAAATGACTTCAGGGATCAAATGTTGAGATTATTCAGCTGACTAAACTTGGTCAGCTTCATTTTATTGCCTTTTCCAATGACCTGGAAAATGAACTCATAGCTCAATACTTTATTAGTAAAGTAAGTTATATTTTCTGAGCTGTGCTGAAAAAGATCCAGAGAACTTGCACATTTCTAAAACTGGAAACCAGTTCTCCAGCCATCTTTTCTCTTTTTTTCACATAAAAACATTGTAAACCTTCATTGTTGAGTTGTGCTCATTGTACATAAACATTAACGTAAGATTAACATTAACATAACATAAACATTGATGTAAGAGCTGAGAACTGAGGCTGAAATTAGTTTAATCCACAAAGTCTAGAAAATGAGCAGGTTCCAAAATGACCAGATCAGTCAGAATGCAAAGGGAAACCACTCGCTAATGCAATGTTTGTTATGATTGGTTTAATCAGCGAGATCGGGTCCTGGACTGGAATTATCTCCTCTAGGCGCCCCTGTGCCTGATTCCAGAGCCTCACAGTTGAGTTTTTTTAAGCGAAAGTAACTATTTGTCATGGAGAACACACTCGAGCACCACAACGAAATGTGACCTCTGCATTTAACCCATCACACGTGCACACGTAGAGCAGCGGGTAGCTACCAACAGCACCCGGGGAGCAGTGTAGCGGGACGGTACCTTGCTCAAGGGAACCTCAGTGGTGCCCAGGGACTCGAACCTGCGACCTTCAGTTCACAAGGGCAAGGTCCTAACCACTAGGCCTCCACTGCCCACATGGTCAGGATTCCCACATTTTGGGGAATCCACAAGGGTGCAAGAGTCTCACCTTGGGTAAACCACCTTTGTGATCATGGTATCACGCCTGCCAGGTAAATGTGTTCACTTTAGAGGATATGTTCATATCATTTGACTCTAGTGTTGCCTATGGCTGTATGTAACACAACAAAATGTGGGACGTGAACATAGCATGCTGTGTCACCTCACGCCATAGCACTTTTCCTTTCAACTCCCACAGCATGAACAGTGAAGGAAAACTGTAAGATAAACAACACCAGTGTTGTATGTCAATCACACACTGTGATTCACATTCCTCAACAAGACTTTAATAACTCTGACAGCAATTAATGAGCTGTCGTTTACGTGGAGACCCACATATGATGAAACGTTTAATAAAAAAAACAGCATCTGCAGAGTTTTTAGTGAACGTGACTATTTGTCATTGTGAACGCACCCAAGCACCACAACGAAATGTGACTTCTGCATTTAACCCATCACACGTGCACACGTGGAGCAGCGAGCAGCTACCAACAGCACCCGGGGAGCAGTGTAGTGGTTCCCGGGTTGGGGCTTGAACCTATGACCTTCTGTTCACAAGGGCAAGGTCCTTCCCCCAGATGTGAGATATGTTTTTTGTTTGTTGTTTTCATCCATCACTACACTCTCACCTTTAACTGCTAAAGGATAAAGGTTCTCAGTAATGACTGTACAGTTCAGTGTTATTCAAGTGGCATTATATTTTTACTTTATATATATATATATTAATAATAATGAGCATATTGTACTGTGTGTGTGTGTGTGTGTGTATACACTCCTTCCTGCACTTGTGAATAAGAACCTGACACTGAACCAGAAGCTCGGGTTTGGGGGTTGTGGAATGTGCAGCTTTTCACACTTCAGCTGAGAGCAGATGCATAACAAAAGCTTTCATGGTGCATGAGAAGGGGGCAGGCTTGTGGGCAGACTTATGGGTGGGCAATAAGGCTGGGGGGGGTCAACGATGAGAGACTGGTCAATCCTGGGAATTCGTGTGTTAAAGAGCCTTTAAATTATTTGGCCTTTAAGGTTCTTTAAGCTATAAAATGTTCTCCACAAAAATGGTTCTTTGAAGAACTTTCCATTCGTAAGGCATCGCTCCAGGGCAGTTGGAGTGCAGATTATTGCGAAGATGTAGAAGGATCTAGCGCAACATACCTCAGAACCTCGGTTAAAGCCTCACGCAACTTTGTGTTGGTCGTAGCCAGATGTAAAAAGGCTCTGACAACGTGCCAGGTCGGTTCCATTGGGATCGTAGAACTGCTAGGCCAACATTCACATGCATTTGTCAACAGCAAGGGATCATTAGAAAGGACAGTCAGATTCCAGCACTTTTCAAATAGCATTTGAATTTCGTGTCTGATGGGACACCCATAGGAGCTCATAGCAAGTCCATTGTGCCCTGACCTTATCAAGACTGTCCAGAGATGGCCATTCATACACAAGTGACAGTATTTATGATGTCTGAGAGGGAGAGAGAGAGAGAAAGAAATATCACCTTTGTATTTGATGCTAGCCACTGTTACTGAGGCTATTCCAGTGCTTCAAGCACCCTGCCAATGTTAAATAATTCAGCTGCGTTTATATGCTTCTAAAGCAGGCTAATTATAGATAATTGAAGAAGCAGAAGATTAGATTTGGCTGGAAGCAAATTGCATCCTCCCTCTATTGTTTGCATGAAACAACCGTGTCTTGGAATATCATGAAATCTCTACAGTATTTAGGGAAATGAAGCTTGTTATTTTTGAGCCTTTCCTAAAACCTGTACAGTAATTAGGAGAGACTTTAAATCCCGTCTTTCGTTTAACAAACGATTCAAGAAATAAAAGAATTGTTTTTTATTGTTTGTTTGTTAGTAGTGAGTACAAACTTGGCCAAAAAAAATTGATTTTAAGAAGTTTTGCTGTATTTCTGGTCCTTTATTAGCAAATAAAAGAGTCTTTCACGTTTACACACAATATAATTATCTCCTCAGAGACAAAACCGGATTGAATTCTTTCAAATTATGTTTGACCAACTCATCACAAGCCAGCAAATCCACTGATTACTTATTCAAGCGATTTCTAAAGAGAGGTTCAATGACTGGAGAGTCTGGGCTCAAGTGTATTCTCGCTGGAAAAAAGGCAACACCTTTTTATCCAAATGATCACATTTCGCCGTTTCACATAACTGACGTCTAAAATCTTATTTTTTATTAAAATTAACTTTTTATATATCTTACATATATATCAACACATGTTTAATCAATACAGCAGCAGCCTTTACACTGCTGGAAGCTGTCATGATGAACAGACCAATGGAAACGCTCCAAAATCACCTGTTCAAAATGTTCTTCCATTACTTCACATCAGAAGTAAGGAACGTTTTTTTTTGCCTTTTCCTGTACAGTTACAGCTTTGAAGACACTTGTTATTTTTTGAGGAGCGATGATAAGGGAGTTTAGAGCAGCCTGCAAGTGCATAATCTATTCTTTATTACAGACGCTCTTCCAAAAATCAAGAGTACGATGCAAAAATGCGTGTAGCGTTGTGAAGTTGCCTCCTGCGCTTTAAGCTTTGTGTTAGACAGTGAAAATAGAGCTAATCATGCAGCATTTCTTCTGAAATCAGGTGTTTCCACTTGTTTTCACTGAATTCCCTAATTCGAAAGGGCTTCTGGATGCTTCCGGACATGCATTGTGAATAATGCAGTGTGTCAAAAAAGTGAAAGTGACTATTGGTCATTGTGAACACACTCAAGCACCACAACGAAATGTGACCTCTGCATTTAATCCATCACACGTGCACACGTGGAGCAGGGTAGTGTCAGGGGTGTTCGGGCTGGGACTTGAACCTGCAACCTTCAGGTACCAAGGGCAATGTCCTAATCACTAGGCCTCCATTGTCCACTAATTTATTTATTTTTTTTAGGTAAAAGAAAGTTTTGTTTGTTGGAAAATATGTGTGTGTGTGTGTGTGTGTGTGTGTGTGTGTGTGTGTGTGTGTGTGTGTGTGTGTGTGTGTGTAAAAAACATAACCTGCACATTAAAATATGTTAGTAAGTGTTGAAGGCCGATGAAACCACCATGACTCTCATCCCAAGGCTGCACCATGTTAGACGTGTCAAGATTAATCCACCACCCTCATAACTCCCCGCCATGACTGAGCACAGCTCATCAAATTTTACTAATTTAAGGCTCTGGCAGGGAGGGAGTGCTATGACTGTGCAGCTGCTTCACCTGTGCTAGCATCCGGTAATGATGCTGTGGGCTGCGAAGTATCAGCTGGAGGTCCAATGATTAAAGTGCAGCTCGCTTCCCTGAGCCCAGGTTTTCTGTGTTATGAAATGTACGTCTTGAAACAGCCTGTCTGTCTGCAACGCTGTCTGTTAGGGCGTCTGTAAGATAGCAGCCATCTGGTGAGAAATCTGCAAGACATTGAATTCAATGAGATTTATCCCAAAAAAAAAGAGGGCTGCTCATTACGCTTCTTCGACGAAGAATTACATTCATTTATGCAGCAGGCTGTTAATAATACAGATACACAAGTGATGCTTTAGAAGAACCAGGTGATCTTCTGTATGGGACTAGTAGACTAGCAGAGTTCGAGTTGCGAGATCCTGTCCCGCTACACTGCTCCCCGGGCGCTTTCGATAGCTCCCTGCTGCTCTACGTGTGGATGGGCTGAATGCACATTTTGTGGTGATGCACTTTGTGCGATGGGGTGTGTTCACAATGACATATGATTATTTTCACAGCTTCTCGAAAAGCAAAGAACCACTATTAGTTTTAGGCCTTACAACCAACATTAATATCTTCACACAAGACAAAAGTGGCCATGAGTTATGAGTCAATGAGTCAGTAACGGCATCATTTAATTTGAAAATGAACTTTGTTACAGCACTTGTTACCATCAAAAGTGTCAAAATTACTGTTAATTAAGTGTCCTTTTGCATTTGCATTGCTTACAACACTAGAAGCAGAGCAGATGCAACAGTATCTGAAGCATCATACCCAGCAGACACCTGTTCTGGGCAGTGGTAGCCTAGTGGTTAGGACATCGCCCTGAAGGTGACAGGTTCAATCCCAGCCTGGACAACACTGAGGAAGGTACCGTCCCACTACACTGCTACCTGAGCACTGTTGGTAGCAGCCCACTGCTCCATGTGAGCACGTGTGATGGGTTAAATGCAGAAGTCACATTGTGCTGTGGTGCTTGAGTGTGTTCACAATGACAAATAGTCACTTTCACTACTTAGCAGTGACAGGGGCAGTGACAGGGGGAGAGGGAGGGCCATCCTTCCCACCCATAGAGCAAGGCCAATTGTACTCACCTGGACTCCCAGCTACATGGCTGTAGTCCCACAAGGGATTGAACCAGCGACCTTCCGATGACAGGGCCAGGACTTAGACCAATCACCACCACCAGAGTGAGAATGAACTGGCTAGAGTATCAGGGCCTAATCTTTCATTTATTTACCGATGGAAAAACATTACAGACAAAAGCAATGAGACAAACGTCCAATACGTTTACTTACTCAACAACCAAATCCTTTCGCTATGTTGGAAGTTAATGTTTTTTTTTAGTGTTTGATCATCTCTCCCTGCTGGTGGCCAGTCCCCCCCCCCCCCCCAAACTGCTCCTGTTAGATGACACAGTTGCTATGGAGATGGTTTAGTCTGCCCACTTTCACGTTACCTCTTGGACGGCTTGCTGCCTCAGTAATCCAGTTACAACACATGACTGCATTCTGTCAGAAACGCACCAAAGACACTCGGTAAAGTGCCCCTGCACTAACGAATAGCTCATGCCTCAGATGTTACTGCAAAAGATGCTCCAGACCTACAGAAAACTACTGCCACCATCCATTTCCTTCTGTGTAAGATGGAAATAAAAGCCCCAGGGATATTTCAGATAAACACACACAGATATCATAAATGTACAGCCACATCCAAGCCTTTCAGAAAACACTGCATTCTCTTTGTAATGACAGAAATACGAGCGTTCGATATGATTCAGCTGGAGGGAAAGATATTTTTATGATGGTATGCAGAGAAACCCATGAGGAATGGCATAAACAACAAGGTATCAATTTCCCACTTTGCAGAGAAATTCTAGCACATTATCTCTGCTGGTGCACAGAGATGTTCAAGGACTTTATACACATGGCTTGAAACACAACACAACTTATGATTTACAACTCATGACTTATGGACTGACTACTCGTTTCATCGAAATACACACACCGTCTCCTTGGAATTATAATGTTCTATCTGACATTTTTGTCAAAAATTGAGTTATTCATATCTCGTCACTGGCCAAGAAAAAACAGTATCTCCAGAGTTGGAGCTTTACAGGATGCGGCGAAAAAGTTACTTCAAACGTTGTAGAACAAATGATTCTGGAGGCCTAGTGGTGACATTGCCCTTGAGACCTTTGGAGGAGAAGGTTGCACCACTGAGGTTCCACTGAGTAAGGTACCGTCCCTCTACACTGCTCCCCGGGTGCTGTTGGTAGCCGCCCGCTGCTCCACGTGTGCACGTGTGATGGGACAACGACAAACAGTCACTTCAATATGGCAAGTTCCAACATTTTAATTTGTGAAAAACAGAATGAAATGCAAAACGATAAACCAGCATAAATCTCTGACATTTTTGTTTTTGCCTTTTTAATAAAAAGACATAAAGCTTCATCTCATGTGACGTTTAAATCCAGCATTGACTACACATGCACATAGCAGTGGGAACGATTTCAAAACAGCCAAACTCGCAATTTACCATTTCACAGCACAATCACACCCTTACTTTCCTCTGGGCCTTACAACAATCATATGCCACATTATTTTAAAATATTAGACCACTTACATTACATTTATTCATTTGGCTGACGCTTTTATCCAAAGCGACTTCCAAGCCATAGTAGTGGGACAGTACCTTGCTCAAGGGTACCTCAGTAGTGCCTGAGCCGGGACTTGAACCTACGACCTTCAGGTCCCCGCAGCCTAACCACTAGGCCACCACTTGCCAGCATACAGTGCATACTCATGCCATCATCAAGGTCATGGTTGTCATCTCAGTCAGAGAACAGTGATATGAAATGTGTGCATATCTTTCTGCATCGGGCAGTGGTGGCCTAGTGGTTAAGACATTTGGCCTTTGGACCTAAAAAGGTCACAGGTTCAAGTCCCGGCCTAGGCACTACTGAGGTACCCTTGAACAAGGTACCTTCCCACTGCACGTCTTGGAAGTGGCTTTGGATAAAAGCCAAATGAATAAAAATGTAAAAATGCTTATTTGCAAAACACCCATAGAGCCCTCAGCCTCCTTTTCCCTGTACTAGCATCTCTAGCTGCAATGCTTTTCCTAACTACTGTGATGCTGCTATTATCGCCACCCTTTTGATCCGCCAAAATGGAATTGGCTTGCTTAGGGTCCAACTGGCCGTCTTGCTTGAAGAAATCCAACACATTTGCTGATCTTTTTGACATTGTACAAGTTTACTTACTGTGCTCTGCTTCCCCTTGATAAAACAGACCCTTGAATGCGGTGGAATCAATGAATTTTTCTCAGTTTTTGCGTTTTCAGATGTGTCCGACTTTCAAATGTCATAACTTTGATTTCCAAAATCTTTTTTAAAAAAGTATTATAAAGAAGTAATTTGTTTGTGAGGGTCTGGTTTTACCACTTTAAAAGTTTTTTTGTAGGCCACCACACTCATTGGCTGAAACCCAGTGGCAGCCACTATTACTCTCACTGCATGCTGGTGATGAAAATGGGAATTGCACTCACTCTAAGGAAATCATGCAGTTTTCATCATCAGGTCCATGTCAACGCTTATTTTGCCCAGTCGTCTAGTTAGAAGAAAATAAACCACTTTTAAAGGGAAACTTATGTTTTATTAGGAACAAATCTGAGCAAAAGAAAGAGTAGAGCAAATTACAATTAACTTCACAAAATGATTCAGTTAATTGTAAAAATAATTTAATTGTTTGGCAGCCCTCAGATTTGTAAAACTCGTCAATTAAAAAAAAAAAAAAGAGTGAGTAAAGTGGCTTCAGGTCACTTAAAACCTTCCCAAAAGCACCAAATATCTATTTACACAGTATCTGCACCATAAATCAAGAGACCAGATTTTCTATCAATACGTGGTTTCAACAGTTAGGAGGTAAAACTCATTTATTCAGTTCAGTTCGAGTCAAGTGGGTTTATCGTTTCAGCCATAAACACAGGGAAACACATACACAGGGAAAGGTGCAAACCTGAGCATGAACCCGATCATGCACTTTTTATTCTGTTAATTTAGTGTAAATCTTACTTTACTTTTTTCAGCACGTTTCACTCTTCTTTCCTGTTTTCTGATCCGTCATTGTTCCTCAATGGTGGAACGAGCTGCACAGTGACACAAGATCAGCTGAGTCACTCTCGACGTTCAAGAAATGTCTCAAGACTCAACTGTTCCGCACCCACCTCAGCACGTAAGCCTAGTGGTCACATATGAACCATTGCTGCCTGATAACTGACCAGATGTCATCCAGAGAATAATGTTCCACTTAGTCTTTACTGTAGTTTTTACTGTAGCACTTGTCAACTGTATAGTAGTTTTGGCATATGTATCCATTGTTGTAGCGGTTCTCTGCAGTTAGTGTAAGAACTTGGCGTATGTATGTATGCGTCTACGAGAAACGCTTTGGTCTTCCTAGTAGCACCACCTTCAGTGTTACTCTATTCTCTGCTTTACTCTACTTTACTCTTTATTACTTGTTTTTTTCTTGTTATGCTTAATTTATCTCTGCTCATTGACTAACCTCTGTTTATGATGACGTGCTATATGAGTAAACTTGCCTTGCCTTGCCTTGCTTAGAGTGCAAGCAGAAGCAGCAAACAAAGTAACACAGTAAAACCAAATTTATTTTATTTTATGGCTTCTTTTCATTCTCAGAACATCCTGAACCAACAATTCTTAGCAGGCAACTTTTGTTTTCCACTAAGAATTTAGGAACACAAAGTCACTTACTGAATAGTGAACCTTAGGATGTAAAAAGCCAGAAAATGTAAAGGGTTAAGCCAGCGGAATAAACATAAACCTTGAAGAATATGCAAATCTGCCTAAATATGCACACAGATGTGCCACTTGGCTTTCATCGGAAAAATTTCACACGCACTTCCAACAGCTCCAAATTAGGCCGAAAGTAGATCATGAGGCGCGAGAAAAGTGAAGAGGTGAGAAAGATCAACCACTGGTCAGAATGTAGTGGTTAATCTACAGGCAGCCATGGGAAAGGCGAGCATCTGTCCACGGCCACGTTGCATAAGATCACCCTGACCCAAGAACAGCTGATTAATTCAGCTCAGCCACAGAGGTCAGGCCTGCTGCTTGAATCGCTATGGTAATTTGGGCGGAGGTGTGTAGGGGTGTTGGTGGAGAGGGTAATGGTATCACCGTCTCACTAATCCAGGGCTGTTAAGGAGAATATTGAATATAGATCTGCATAATGAAATTTCCTTTCTTTTCTATTTTTTTTAGAGCTTAGGCAGCAGAGGCTATCATAAGAAATACTTAAAATGCAGGAGATAGTCCCCTGAGTGCCAAAGGACAATAATGAACGTTAATCCTCCCAAATTGTTTTCCCTTCCTCAACTGCAAAATTGATAAGCCAGTCACTGGATAATAGCAGCCCTCAAGGTAGTAAATGTGAGGAAAGCAATCATAGCACTTTCATTTCATGTCCTGATCGCTTATTTGTTTATAGGAAGAAGCAACTGGTCATGACGTTACTTAAAATGCACAAAAAAATCCCTAAAAAAAATCCAACACCATGTATCTTCTCCATCATTTACTACAAAGGTTTATGGAAACAGTCTGGCTTTGACTGCATTCATGCATGGAGCTGCCTATATTGTGTAGTCCTTAATGCCGAGGCACCCCCATGCTGAGACACCGGGGTGTGGGATGAGATCTAAGAAGACTGCCTGAGGCTCGAGGCTTTGGTGGGAGATGTGGTGGGGTAGAAACGCTCCTGAGAGGATTTATCAGGAGTCCCCAGTTACTTCATTACACCACAAGAAAGTTCCACTGCTGCCTGTGTGCAGACTCAGTTCCTCGGTACTGCTGCTATTGACCCCGTGGCATCTGTTGAGTGATTAACCAAGGAAGGTGTTGGACGAAAAAGGGGCATTTTGCTTCCTCTTAGAGATCAAACAGTGGGATATGTTCAAGGTGTTAAAGGGTGAGGCTTTCTTACGGCCAAGACCTTCTAAAACTGCAGGTAGTCTCAAAGATCCGTTCTTAATCTTCTCTAACTTCTGCAGACATCGGAGCTAAACATCGAGAAGCTTAGAGTTTTTTGAAGGGTGAGGAGAAGAAAAGTCTGAGTAAATTAGAAATGTTCTCTGTATAGAATGTAGGTGTTATACTGTAAAGAATCAGACTCATCGACTAAAACCTTTGAAGCCGCAATGACTGAGGTAGAGGACGGCTGCGTTTGGTGGCAGAGTGAAGAAAGAATCCAGCCAACAATGGCCGATGAACTCTGAATGAGCTCGCTGCACTGTCAGCCCACTAAACCGTCAAGAACATTCAGCCAGAAGGTCACTTCCTCCTGGCATTTCACAAACTCTGCATGCCAAGGGTACTGATGAACAAATTCTTCTCTAATCTCTGTCACAACAGCTTTAGGAGGCACATTCTTCTTTGGAGGCAAGGCATGATGCAGTTTCACAGAAGATAAATTATTTTTTTTAAGGATTTTGTCGTGACTTGTTACTTAGGACCCACCAGGCTGAGTGGTTTTGCTAGTTTCATTCTTTCATACCTATGTGCAATTTTATTGGTGCAATATTTACTTAAAGCACAATACTGTTTATAAAGCTGTTTACATGGTATATACGTAACGAATGGAGAGCTTGGACACAAGTGCAGGTAAAACGTGATGTTTTAGTGAAAGTGACTATTTGTCATTGTGAACACACTCAAGCACCACAACGAAATGCAACCTCTGCATTTAACCC
>JBBPDA010000001.1:50094964-50105303 GCA_037974385.1 Arnoldichthys spilopterus
TGTGTGTGTGTGTTCTTCTGTGTGTGTGTGTGTGTGTGTTTGTGTGTGTTGTGTGTGTGTGTATGTCTTTATGTGTGTGTGTGTGTGTGTGTGTGTGTGTGTGTGTATGTATGTGTGCGTATGTGTGTGTGTGTGTGTATATGTGTGTGTTTGTGTTTGTGTGTGTGTGTGTATATGTGTGTGTTTGTGTTTGTGTTTGTGCGTGGGCATGAGTGTGTTAATCCTAGAAAAGATATTAAAAGAGCTATTAAAACAATGTTTGAGGCTATAGCCCAACAGCCCAGACCTACTCATGCAGAAACACACCACAGAATGACAAATGGTTTCGTTAAAGCGAAAAGACTTCACAGTGAACAGCAGGAGGGCTGGAGTTTATGTAGTTTAAGTTAATAAATAACGTAATGTGCTGAGCAGGTCCAGTGAGCAGAAGCAGGGGAAACAAAGCAAAGACTAGTGTTTCTGAAGAGGGTGAGGCAGTAACATGCTACGTAGCGTGGAAGTGCTCTACATCTGTGGGTTCCGAACAGGTCCACACACGGTCCACGTTCTTGCTCGCGACACAAAGGGAAAGACAAAGACTGTGAACCATCTGGAGATCGCTGAGCACACATCTGAGGATCCCTGCTCTGCATTCAGTCTACATGTTGATGATGTTACTTACGGCTTAGGCCATAATTTGAGATACTGGGCCCTATTTTGCACCAGTGGAAAGTGCAATGCAAAGTGGTTTTGCTAGTTTAATTCCAGCGCATTTCTCTATTTTATGTCATGTGCTCACGTTTTAACATAACAAATGATGTTGCGTGCCTTTCCTGCTCGTAGGAGTGGTGCTTTAGGAGTGGAGGCGAGACGGGGCACATTGTCCGGTCATTGCTTTTTGTTAAGGCAGTGTAATGACACTGTGCTTTTGACGTCTTAAGTGGACGGCGCCTTATTAAACAGCATGTAAGCGGCGAGTGTTAGTGACGTGAAGGTGCACGACGCTCGTACAGACACCGGTTCACGCTGGAAGTGCACTAATGACACTGAAAGGCTCAGGTTGAACAAAGCTGCTGCTGTAAATGATGTGCTCACACATTTTTACTTTGTGCACGAGCAGCAGGTTCTGTTTCCTCACTGAAAACCGATCTGGTTTACCGGGTAAACACACCATTATATTATTTAGGTGAGGTGACGGACCGTTCTGGTTTATTGCATAAAAATGTATATATCAACTAATAAATCTATGACAGGACATTTTAAAAAATTATGGTGGTCCTTTCAAAGAAGCCTATGAAGTTGCATAACATTAAAACCACCTGCCTTCTATTGTGTAGGCCTCTCGTGCCACAAAACAGCTCTGACTGTGGTGCACTGTGTCTTCTGACATATTTCAATCATAGCCAGTGTTTACTTTCAGTGCTCCAGTAACACTCTGTCAATAACACATGCAAATCAGTGATTTTTGGGTGCCCTTGATGCTCTATCCAGTCCATTCTTGGATCACTGTTGGCAACCACTGCATCCTGGGAACAGTCAACTAGACCTGCCGTTCTAGCCACCATGTGGCTCAGATCCTTATGCTCCTGCTTCCAACACATCAACTTCAAGAACTGACTGTTCACGTGCCACCTAATATATCCCACCCCCCTGACAGGTGCCACTGTAGCATCAGTCATTGGTAATTACAATGTTGTTCATTTACTGGTGGGTGGTTGTAATGTTGTGGCTGATCAGTGCTTAGTGTAGAATTGGGACGCAGCATTTTTCATTGTGGAGCCATACCCCATGAACTGCTGTGATCCACTTTTATCCAAGGGAAAAAGAGCAAAGAAAAGAGTTTCACTCATACCTACAGTGCTGAGCACTTATAGTGTACTGAAGGTAATCCATCAGCTAAGAGACAGCAGTCCGGATAAATTGGCTCCATTGAGGTTTCTCACTGGCTGTTATAAAGATCACCATCCATGTGCTCTGCGAGACATAAAGAGCCCTCATTATTTACCAGGCTTTTTGAAAGGGTTGCGTGTCTGGCTGCATCAATACGGCATGTCTGCGGCGACTAAAGACGTTCATTTATTCCTCCCTGGGAACGAACGACCCCTTACCCGTTTTGGATACATCATCAGTGTGAAGCCTTTTATTGTTTTTGAGAAAACAATGTAATGTAGAGTCAATTTAATAATATGTTTGTGCTAAAATGTTGCATGTTAATCTTTAAATACTGAAACGTTGCTGTGCAACTTCAGGTTCCCGTCATCCATTCAGATTCCTTCTCATCTCGTTAAAGTCACGGCTGATGAATTTGATCAAACGTGGGCTTCAGCGCCAACACCTACTGTTATGAAGATAAAGTAGAACAAGACACTAATGTATCACAGCAAAGGAGACGTCACTGTTAATATTTCATAACCCATGCATTTTTCACTCTTATCAATATTTAATGAGCGCCAGAGACATCACACACTTGTTGACAAAATATTCTCAAGGTGGCTTGAGCTGCTGCAAGAGCAGGAGACCGTAGACTAGACCTCTTGTCTCTGCAATTATCTCTCAGCCCCAGCTTTTTACATCCTGCTCATTTATTACTGTGTACATCGCGTATGCTATGTGTCGGATCACGCTGCGATTTCACATTCCAGTGGCACCGTGTGTGGCACTGCAATGCTGGTTGGTTCTCAAGGTCACAGTGAAGGTGAGACTAAGCTTGAAGCTTTGATTAAAGATATGCAAAAGAGAGTTAACTGAGAAGAAAAACCTTTGCCCTGACTGGAATCCTCGCCATTCCTCATGTCGGCCAGGTTTGCAACGAGCTTGATTAAGCCTCTGGCTACTGATGACTCCCTCCTCCAGACTCGGCCCCATGGGGGAGCATGGGCCAGTGCTGAGGCCCAAGCTGCCTGCTCTAATAAGCTTGCCTTCACATGTAATGGCCCCACTGTGGTATTCCAAGGCCCGAACAACGGTTCACAGCTCACTTTCTCCAATCCTTATACTAGCAAGACCAGAACGTAATAGTATGACCTAAGGAAACCCCTTGTTTCTTGTTCCCAGGAGAACAAGTGCTTGCGGTTCCATCTCCCCATGTTGGCTGTACCTGCTGGAGGAGCAAATGTTTTTCTGTTCATTCTCTGCTCTACTCGGTTCTTACATTTGCTTCTTTTGTGCCTTGTGCTTGGGCTTGTGGGGTCATTTTGCGTATACGCACACACTCCCGCTTAACTAGGCCATATCGTCATATTTATTACTGATGCTGAATGTCATGCTGCTTCGTTTTCCTGCTCCCCATGTCGTGTTTACATCGGCTCTTTTATGTTGCATTGTTGCATCTTTGCACAACTACCTCATTTGCACCCGGTAGAACCATAACTGTGTACTGGTCTTTATTTGTAAATGTCTGTCTTTGCACTGTCCTTATGTTGTTATACATGTAGTTTTTGTGTGGTCGTGTGACTTCTATTGCTAGCAACATTAAGGTCTTGGGTATAGTGCTAAACCAAAGAAGCACATTTATGAAAGTGACTATTTGTCATTGTGAACACACTCAAGCACCACAACAAAATGTGCCCTCTGCATTTAACCCATCACACATGCAGCAGCAAGCAGCTACCAACAGCACCCGGGGAGCAGCATAGTGGGACGGTACCTTGCTCAAGGGTACCTCAGTAGTGCCCGGACTGGGACTTAAACCTGCGACCTTCATGTCTCAAAGGCAGCGTCCTAACCACTAGGCCACCACTGCCCTGTGGACATGTCCAAATCCATTTGGCTCTTTTGATGGTGGAAAAATCAGACTTCAGACACAAAACATTTGTCCTCTCTCTCTTAAAAATGCAGGGGTGTGTTTTGGGCTTAAGAATTTTACATCACCTCACCTTTAAAAGGCAGGGGGCAGTGCCATGGTGGATTGCTATTATACTGGTGTGTTTACCTGGCAGTCCAGATCAATTTTTCGGTGAGGAAATGTACCTACTAGTGTGCAAAGCAAAAATGTCTGAGTACATCATGTACAGGAGCAACTCCATGCCTGAATGGCATCTTTACCTGGATAACAACACATCACCTCAAACTAAATCCCAATAAGACTGAACTCCTGTAAATCGCAGGGGATGCATCCCCAAGATCTGACCTTGCCATTACCTTTGAGAACGCAGTCATCACGTCCACAATGGAAGCACGTAATCTAAGGATCACTTTGGACGAGGGTCTCACGTTCTCAACTTACTTTAATAAACTTTCCCGAACATGCCGGTTTCTCCTACACAACATCAGGAAAATCCGCCCCTTCCTCATCACCGATGCTACTCAGATTCTCATCCAGTCACTTGTCATGTCAAGACTCTCTCCTGGCTGCTCTTCCTCTGAAGGCCACAAGACCTCTACAGCTAATTCAGAATGCAGCAGCTCGCCTGGTCTTCAACACACCCAAATTCTCACACACCACCCCACTGCTGAGAACCCTTCACTGGCTTCCTGTGGCGCCTGCATCAGATTCAAAACACTGATGCTGGCCTACAAAGCCAAAAATGGTCCAGCTCCTGCTTACCTATCTGCAATGATCAAACCACGGATAACAGCTCGTCCTCTCAGATCATGATCTTCAGCCCGAGTGGACACTCACTTCTCCGAGAGAAGAACGACATCTAGGCTCTTCTCAGTTTTGGCTCTTAAGTGGTGGAATGAACTTGCCCTAACCGTCAGAACTGCAGAGACCCTCACTGTCTTCAGACGGTGACTAAAGACTCACCACCTCTTCACAGAGAACCTAGGACCAGAACTACAGAACTAACAAACTTACTACTTACTTTACCTTAATTCTGTGTCAAGGTTTTGCATGAGCTCAGGTTTAATCTTGGTTGACGAGCAGCTCCTAATCCAAGTCTAGATTTACTGGTATAAGAGGTTTTCTCGTAGACTAGAAAGCACCATGAACGTCGCTCTGGGCAAGAGCGTCTGCCAAATGCTGTGAACGTAAATGTAAAAATGTTCCTCCTGAGCTTTTCGAGGCCCATTAGTGCACTTCCAGCATGTGCCTGTGTCTATAACAAGCGTCGTGCACCTGCACGTTACTAAAACTCACTGCTTAAATATATTTTAATGATGCACCACTGACTTTAGATGCCGTTTTTGGTAAAAAAGCACAATGTCATTTTTACTGCCTTAAAACAGCAACGCGCTCACAATGCACCCTGCATTGCCTCATTTAAAAAGCACCACTTCTATTAGCGGGAAACGCAAATATAATTTGTTATGTTAAACATGTACATGAAAGGTAAAATGAGGAATGTGCCGGTACGAAACTAGCAAAACGACTTTGCGTTGCACTTTCCGCTGGTGCAAAATAGAGCCTGTAGGTGTCTCGGCTGATCAGTTACATCTGTGTAAAAAAGTGTAAAATTGCATAAACTATTCCTTTAAAAGGTTTCTGACTTGAAAATGTGGTTCTAGACTCTACGATGCTCAGATTTACAAAAATAGTTTTGAAAAAAATCATAAAGATTCTTTAGGACAGTGGTTTTCAAGGCAGTCTCGACTGAGTTTACACAGAGCTCTCTATATGCTGGGAGTGGACTTGGAGCAGCAATCAGCACCATCAGAGGCGTCCTTGAGGACTAGTTTGAGAACCACTGCTTTAGGAAAGCGGTTCTTGCGCCAGAGAACCTTCCCTGCATTGTTAAAGAGTGTTCCTGCTACATGGCCTAAAAAAGGCCTTACATCAGTGTGAGGTCTGCTGTTTCTAAGATGAGTGCTTTGTTGTGCGCCGATCAGAAGCCTGCTAAAGCACAGTGGATCACGGTGGAGCTCAGCAGGAGAGAAAGGAGAAAAGTAAACAAGTGCAGAATCCCCTCTGCAGTGCAGTGTGTGAGTGCCCATGGCTATGCGTTCTTTGCCCACTGGCTGCAGCTCCAAACCACTCTCTCTGTCATCCACACACAGCCAGACAGCCTTGGCATATTCACGTGAGCTCATTTGCGTACTGGCATGCGTACAGCATATGCGTGTTCACAGGTAAATCCTCCCCAAGCCCCACCAGCAGGGAGACCTGTTCCATATTTCATGAGCGCTGACTTTTGCCTACCGATCTAATTCCGTCCTTGGAGAGTCGCGCAAAGCCCTACACGCGATTTATCTCTAGGTCACTGGAGGGGCTCTAGAGCGGAGGAGATGGATGAAGCTGTGTTCTGCAACTGGCCATGTGGTTTGAGTAGGCTGAAATATGAACCCATCTGCCAACAAACCCAGCGAGGAGTGCTGTCTGCTTTCAGTGGAAGTGGGTTAGTAACCACAAATGAAGGGTTAAGGAAATTAACAGTTCAGGGTAGGAGAATATTTAATACACAGTTCAATGATTTTAATAAAATCATGCAGTTCATGAAAGGTGTTTTCCAATGAAAATTACTAGCACTAGTAGAATTACGGCATTGACTGTTACTGCTTCGAAGAAGAGGATGTAGAGGAGGAAGATGATGATGATGATGATGATGATGAAGACGAAAAAAGTAGAAGATAAAGATGAAGAAAATTAAAAAGATGACAAGGATGAAGAAAATGAAGAAGAAGATGATTATGATGAAAAATTGAAGATGATGACTAAAAACGATGATTAAGATAATGATGAAGAGAACAAGGAGAAGATGATGGTGAAAATGAAGAAGATTAAAAAGAAGAAAATGATGATGATAATGATGATCCCAATGCACAGAGAGATGTTGAAGCGACGTCTTCTAGGTCATTTGTGCACATCCAAAATTGGCTCTGAAGGTGCAGACTGTGACGCCAGATGGCGTCCTTTTTTTATGTCTTCCGAACGTCCAGTACTGACATCCCCAGGACCTCCGGATAGGGGCTAATTCTAATCCAGATGAGGTCGCTGTAGAACGTCTTTTCTACATAAAATTTAGACTCATTTTAAACATCTTTTTTACAAGTTTTTTACACTCCCTTCTATTATTCTATCTAGAACATCTATCATTTTTAGTTTTACATTTTTATTCAGTTTGTTTGCTCTAGTTCTGTTACCCAGATTTGCACTAGTTTTTGTAGTTGTTTTTCATTATTAAGGTTCAATTCTTGACTGTTATCCATTATGTTTTTCCTTCTCCCTGATATCTACATACCGAAAAGAGACTTTTTCCACTCATTCAGGCCTTCAGAAGGTGGACTGGAAGCTAAACGTGTCACCGTGTCTTGCAGTGTGGTGCACTGGTGTGTACATTAGTGTTCAAGTGTGTCTTTTATTCACAAATGTGTAAAAACACAGTGAGCAAGGGCACATTAAATACACACTTTCCCAAGAACACATCAGATCAACATCCCACGCATTGATGTTCTTACACAAGGTTTCGGGAATACTATTAACACTAGAATTGCCAGAAATATGAGTGTCTCTCATTGAGGAACCCACCCACCCCACCCCCACCAGTGTTCTTTTGATTTAGACATCTGAAGTAGTGTTGAAATATTAGTTTCAATTACTCGAATTTACCCATTTGCTCTGTAAAAATCCATGTTCATCTATTTCTTTATGATAATTATTGTTGTTATTTTTGAATTGTGAATAAAAGGGTTTATGAGATTTTTGACTTACAATATACACAGCATACCAACTTTTTAGGAACTGGGGATGTATGCTGTCTTTGCGAGAAGCTTTAGACAGAATGTGAATTGTCTTTTACGACCTTCAGACGTCCTTGTTTTGTCTGGAGCAGTGTACCACTAAAACAGGCAAGACGAGGCAAGTTTACCCATATAGCACATGTTCATACAAACAAGGTCATTCAGTGTGTTTTATGGGCATGAAAGGAAAAGTAAGCAAAAAAAAAAATCAGGAATAAAATCAGTTTAGTAGAAATAAGGGTAAGATTTAAAACAAATTGAGACGATGTTAGCGTGCAGGAGAAACATATGTCAAATAGGAGCCTCGGTTTTTACTGAGGGCTTTGGAAAATAACACGGTTGATAAGTTCTCCTTCTTTGAAAGTTTGTTCACAGTTGAGACAGATCTAAGTGAGAGTTTGGTGAATGGCAGCGTTATCACTGAGGCATATTTTTTCCTTGCTTTTTTGACAGTCTTTTGATATTTATGGCTCAAACTGAAGGCCTAGGTCTTAAAGTCATGGTTCCTACACGTTCACTTTATTAAACACACCTAACATGTGCTTTCAGTCTCTAGATGCTTCATGAGCTCCACCTACAATTCCTGAGCCCATCTGCTAACAGCCCTCCTCTACTCCATTCCTCATTGCTCACATTTGACCACAGGACCACTGTTACCCAGATGTTACGTTCTCAGCACAGCTGTGGCATTGCCATGGTGTTGGGATGGCAGTGTGTGTGGCAATACAAATGTGTCAGGTACGTTGCTGTGTTTTTATACACACGCTGCTAACACTGCGAAGCTGAGAAAGTCAAGGCACCTTAACCTATCACTGTTTGATGAGCATCACTCGTTATAGGCTGAGCATGAGAAGAATGTGAGTAAACTCACTGAATACACTCATGAGACACACTGATTCATAGGGCTATACAGAAAATGTGCATATCGTGTCTTGATTAACCCAGATCCACCATTTTTTTCAGCAATTAGCAATAATGTCACATGAAGGCCACCAGAAGTCGCTTTATTTGCTCAATAGCGCTTGTGTTGCAGGGCATGCAGCCTGTGAATCTGACAGGAGGGATCCGTTTCAATACAAGATAATGTGACGGTAAATTTAGGATTATCCTCTTAATACCTTCTGTGTTGTGCAACACTCTGTCTGTGTTTGCGGATATTGGCAGATCAAGCTGCCACTGCCATCTAGCAGCGAACGAGAGAACTCCTTGTTCTACCATGACTCCTCCTGCCAGTCTGTACAGGCAGATATAAAGGGTTTGTTCCTGCATAGAGATCAGGGCGTGATCGGGATGTGAAAATGCCACATTTACCGAACATGCGCACACACCGGGCCTCTATTTTAACTGTTTGGTAGGAGAAACTCATCTTCTTTACTATAGAACATCTTTTCCATTATGAAATTTATACATATGAAGTTCCCACACCCCACCACTTCCCCAGTTCCTCCATGATCATCAGTCCTATCGCTCCAGGCCATCTCTGTTTGTCAAAGAACTGTGAAAAATCTCATAAGGGAAATGTGTATGTGGAAGTTTTTGACCATTTACAGCTTCAGATTTATCCCAGGACCATTGAACTTAAGAAAAATAGTGTTGGAGAAGCTACTTTGCAAGCTGCCGACTTCTTCATACCAGAAGAAGCTGAATTACAGCAGTGAAACCCTAGGAAAAAATCTAGTTTTGCCAACTACAGCTCCTCTGAACAGGCAGTTCAAACTACGTTGTAAATAAAGATGCACGTAGACTTTCTCCTTCTGCTCAGACTGAGATTAGTATTATTTTTGGTTTGCAAACCTCATAAGTGAAAGTGTAGCTTTTTTTCATGGGAGCTAGTCAGTGTCAGTGCCAGTGCCAGTGTCACCTGCTCAAATAAAGCCACAGTGATTCTTCCTCTGGCGGCTTAATCTGAGGATTGAGAGGCGGCCATTTATCCATGTGTAATGGTAAGGGGCAATGCCCCTTTGGGATGAACGGGGGAGTTGTCTCCATCTGGTGGCCAAGGTTGGTAGCCCCGAGACCCATACCTTGCCCTAAGTGGGTACAGGTGCTGTTCGTTAAGAGGCTGAGGGCCGGGGTTACTTAAGCTTGGGCAACCAGATGGAGGACACGAAGCCACTAGTCTTGCCAGAGCCGAGCGGTTTCTTGTGTTTTGCATGTACTGTTGAAGGACTTTGGAACTGTTTTCTGACCACGTTTTTGGACTTCCCTTTTTGGTTTTGGTTGCCTGCCTGTTTTACCATTAAAACAGTGTATTTTGACCTGCACTGGTGTCCTGCATCATCTCCAATTCATGACACCATGACATTATGCCATAACCACTAAGCAACTCCTGCTCCTCTAGCTAACAAGCACAATTATGGTAAAGAATCAAAATAATTCCTTTCCTTTTCATGTTTGTGGTTTCATTAGTTAAAAACACAGAAAGTGGCAAAAAAAAGTAACTGAACTAGATGAAGGGCAGTGGTGGCCTAGTGGTTAGGACGCTGCCTTTGGAACCTGTGAGAGATCCATTAAAATTGTGTTCACCTGCAACCAGGATGCCTTGGTGTAACGTCCACTGTGACCTAAATCTAAAGGTCCCTGGTTCGATCCTGGGTTTCGGCAGCAAGCCATGTGATAATATTCCTTTTATGGGCAGTGGTGGTCCAATGGTTAGGACACTGCCATTGGGACCTGAAGGTCGCAGGTTCGAGTCCCGGCCCGGGCACTACTGAGGTTCCCTTGAGTAAGGTACCGTCCCACT
>JBBPDA010000001.1:50190558-50201720 GCA_037974385.1 Arnoldichthys spilopterus
CTCTCTCTCTCTCTCTCTCTCTCTCTCTCTCTCTCTCTCTCTCTCTCTCTCTCTCTCTCTCTCTCTCTCTCTCATCTTTGGTTAGTGATTTGTGTTGCTTGTTTGCCTATCCAAATTTATATTCCATTACTAACAAAAATTTCTTTTAGAAACCTAAAGGTCGCAGGTTCAAGTCCCAGCCCGGGTACTACTGAGGTTCCCTTGAGCAAGGTACCGTCCCGCTACACTGCTCTCCGGGCGCTGTTGGTAGCTGCCCACTGCTCCATGTGTGCACGTGTGATGGGTTAAATGCAGCGTTCACAATGACAAATAGTCACTTTCACTTTATTTTCATTTATGACCCTTCACATCATACAGAAAGCAGCTAAACCAGTTAGCTAGCCTCTTACTTTATCTGCCTGTATCTTTCTTCAGTATTGTTTTCTTTAAATGTGGGGTTTGTGGATGGCGTGTGTTGACAATTTTCTTTACTCTTTATTGTGTTTTTCTTCGTTTAATTGGATAAAATGTTTTGTTGAAATCAGTCATAAACTGGAGCCTGATCTAACTGGCAAAAGTAAAAAGAATCAATGAATTTCATTGAATTTGATGCCTGAAAACAAAGAGAGATGGCAAAGGGGGGGGTGGCGTAAGTAAACTCCCCTGTTTTGAAATGTTCCACAATAACCAGGTGAACTGGTACCAGATAGGGGATCACGATTGCTTGCAAAGATTGAACCTTTGGTGGATGTTACGTTCACACACAAAGATGGCTTGTGGTTCACCGTTTGGTGCCACATTTTGTGCAAAAAGAGCATTTCTCAATGCAAGATTATAAAGAATTCATGTTTTCACCATCTACAGTATATAATATGCCTGAAGAGGCTCTTGGAATCCAGAGAACATCTCAGTCCGTTTAGTGTAAGGCTGGAAACAACAACTGAATGTGCATGACCTTGGAGCTCCCAGAAAGCACTGCATGAGAAATGTCATGCTGCGGTGATAAACTGACAAACTGTCACCATCGCATCAAGGAATGCATCTGGACAAACAGAAAGCCAAACATCAGCTCTATACACCAACACTGCTGAGTTCTTTGGGCTCTAGTAATCTCAGATGGACCAAAGCATGGTGGAAACGTGCTGGGGTCAGAGGAGTCCACAATACAGATTGTTTTTGGGAACAATGGACATTAAATTCTCTGTGTGCCAAGGATGAAATGGACCATCCAGACTGGGAAAGATGCAAATGCCAAGATCTATCATGGTACAGGGGTGCATCAGTGCACACAGCATGGGTGACTAGCATCTGTGTGAAGGTCCCATTGACACAGAGGCATATTTTGGGATTCTAGAACGTCATCAAAGCGATGTCCCAGGAAGTCCATAGTTATTTCAGCAAGGCAACGCCAGGCCGCACTCTGTATTTGTAGACACAGACTGTGTGTGCATGACAGTTCTGCCATCAGTCCAGATCTGTCTGCTACATAGGAATCAGACAATGGCCTATACAGACTGAAATCTGGTATCAAGCAAGAATGGGCAAAAATTCCACTAGCAAAACTGCAGCAGCTAGTCTTCTCAGTTCCTAAATGATTCAATAGTGTAATTAAAAGGAAAGTAGATGTAACACAGTGGTAAACACACCTCTATGCCAACGTTTTGAGTTTGTTGCAGGCATTAAGTTCTAAATTTGTTGAAAATACATTGAACAAACATGAAATCTTTGTACTTTTGTCAGTTCAACAAAGGTTTAATAGAACTAACAAATCACAGAGTCTTGTTTTTATATCGCATTTTACAAAATATCCCAGCTTTTCCAGAAATCGGGCTGAGTGAGGTCTAAAGTTTGAAAGCCAAAATGAAGAAGTACTAGATCAGCCCTTAACAAAGTATAACTCCTCCCTAATTTTTCTTCCCTATGTTGATTAAACATTAGGAGTGAACGGTGATGTAAACAGTGCTGCATGCAGTCGCGCACTGTCCAAGCTTGGAGAACATGTGAAAAGAGGAGCAGTGTAGACACAGGAAACCCAGAGCCACTTTAAATATGAAGGGTTAAAACATGAAGAGCTTTTTGGCAGGCACTTCAGTAGGCCCCATATTGTTTTCCATCCAACACCTCCCATTCCACTTCAGCGAGCATTTGCGCACTCGCGCACACACACACTGCCCTGCTGCCTCTCATAATCTGCCCTCACCACAGAATCCTACAGACATATGGAGGTCCTCAGTACGATGCCATTCTGTACTCCCTCCCTCTCCGCTTCCCTTATTCATGCCCCTTCTCATCGTTTTCCATACAGCCTGCTCTCTATCCCAGGATAGCAGCGCTGTCCAAAATAATATCAAACATGGTTTTTGGCTTACACAGTCTCCTCCTGCCTCGGCCATTTCTCTCTCCTTTGCAAACACACATGAATGGACACATACACAGTCTATCTTGGCTTCTCAGGGAGAGAAAAGGGGACTGGGAGGGGTGAAGTGACATCTGTCATCCGTTCCTCCCTCTCTCCGTTCCTACGTTTGGCTGGCACAAGGGCCTAAAGTGGGTGGGTGTGTGTGTGTGTGTGTGTGTGTGTTTGACAGCCCTTTTAAGTCTGGCCACCCAGGAAACAAAGACCGGTGCTCTGATGCATCATAAGTGGTTTTTCACAAAATATGCTGCAGTATAATGTACAGTAGGAACATATAGGGGGAAAGTGATAGATATACATGTAATATAATAAGAACGTAAACCCTCAGCTTATGCAATTATTAATATAATAACAATAATAATAATAATAATAATAATAATAATAACAATAATAATAAATTAATGTATTTATGTAATAATAATAATAATAATAATAATAATAATAATAATATCAAATAATAATAATAATAATAATAATAATAATAATAATTTTAAAAATACATTTATTAATTTACCAACAATAATAATAATAACAACAGTATAATTTGGCATTTACAATCGATAAGTCTGTAGCTGCTACAAAGCTAATGTAACAAACTTTTAAGTGTATCTGAAAATATTACAGTAAATAAATGCATTTGTTCTGTGTCTATAACTGTGTTAATCTATTATTTTTATTTAAAATTTTATTTCTTTATGAATATTATTTATATTTTATTTACTGTAAATATTTCTTTATTCTTTCAAATATTCTGAAACTGTTGATCCTGTTAAATAAGATCATACTGTTCACTGTACTGTACACTAGAACAGAAAGGCTTATCCAAACCTGCTGCATCTTCTCCAGGTCCAGGCTGGGCCGACCCGGCTCCCCTGTGTAGGACGGCCGGTGTCTCCAGTAGGGCATAGCAGGCTGCTCAAAATGGCTGAGGATGATGGGTCTGGCGGAAAGGCGGGTCGTGGTGATGGAGGGTGAGGGTTTGAGGCCTCTGGGCGGAGAGGAGCTGAAGAGAACTGGACTCGGTGAGGTGGCACTCAGGCGGGCTCCGGAACCCGGTTCACACAAGTCTATCAGAACCAGACAACACTACATCAGCACCAAGCTCCAAACACAGCAAAACTCATACTGAACGTTTAGCCCCAAACCCTTAACCCTGGGTGCACATTTTGGTTCCTCACTCTCCGTTGCCCACGGACCAGTGAAAACAGTACAAAATTACTTTTTATTGCAAAAAAAGTCATAATCACGATTATTTTGGTCAATTTTGAGATCCAGATTATTCTATATGAGTACAGGCAGTGGAGGCCCAGTGGTTAGGATGCTGCCTTTGGGACCTGAAGGTCGCAGGTTCGAGTCCCACTCGGGCACTACTGAGGTTCTCTTGAGTAAGGTATCATCCCACTACACTGCTCCCCGGGTGCTGTTGGTAGCTGCCCGCTGCTCCACGTGTGCACGTGTGATGGGTTAAATGCAGAGGTCACATTTTTTCTAAAAGAATTTCCCTCGGGATCAATAAAGTGTCTGTCTGTCTGTCTGTCTGTCTGTCTGTCTGTCTGTCTGTCTGTCTGTCTGTCTGTCTGTCATTCTACTCATTGACTTTGGAAATGTCCCTTATGTCAAAATCAAAGTAGTGAATTTTAACGTGAATTTTCTTAAACTAAATGTAAGATTTAACGTGCAAACGGCTTCTGGAGGGCAGCTGTGGCTGAATAGTAATAGAAGAGGGCCTGTGACGGGAGAGTCGCCGGTTCAAAATGTGGGAAGGGGCGGGTGAGTGAGTAAGCAGCACTTTCCCCTCCCACATTCACAACTGAAGTGCCCTTGGGCAAGACACCTAACCCCTTAGCTTCCCCCCCGGGCATCGTAGCTGTGCAGCCCACTGCTCCTGTTCCTGGTGTATGTACACTGGTGTCATGGATGGGTTAAATCCTGAGGACAAGTTCACTGCTCACCGTTCAAAGTGCATGAGTGGCATATTACCTAAATTAAATAAATAAATAAAACATTTGGAAAACCCAGTGGAATCCAGGAGTAACAAGACAAAGGGAGAGTGTCGTTGGGAAACAAAATGTGGCACAAAAATCATTTTATCTCGATTTGTGGTTTAACTCTGATTAATTGCACAGCCCTGCTAAAGAGAAACCACTTCAGACAGTCATGACATGGCACATAACAACCGGCAACAACAAGAGCTCCACAGTACCCTGAGTACTCCGACACAGTACCTTTCACCTCCTCATCACTAGAGGCACTGCTGAGCTCGCCGTGTCGGGGCCACTTGCGGCTGCCCTCAGGTCCTGTGGCCCCAGCGATGCGCTCCAGCTCCTCCTCTGAACTGTGGCGATCCATTGTGGGCTCCAGCAGCAGCCGAAAGCGCCGCAGGTGGGCCGGGGACAGCAGACCCTGGTTGTGCTGTTGACTCGTGGCCAAGGGAGTCAAAACACAGTTCCTCCTTCGCTCTGAGAGACAAAGACAAGGTCAGTTCACAGTTTACGTTCAGTGTCTGGTTATATATTGTTATAATAATGATCAATAACTGTCAAAATCAATTAAACACAAGGCTAATTCTGAAAACTAGGGGCTAGAAGGCGAGAGAGTGACTCTCTCAATTATTCAAAGGTGCGTTTTGGACCAATCAGAATGGCCCGTCACCTCACCTTTAAAAGGCGAGAGCGGAGCGATGCTGGATCGCTATTATAATGCGGTGTTTACCTGGTAAACCAGATGGGTGTTCGGTGAGGAAGCGGAACCTGCTGCTCGTGCACGACGTGAAAATGTGCCAGCACATCATTTACAGGAGCAGCTCTGTTTCACCTGGGCCTTTCGAGTGCCCTCTGTACACTTTTCCCGTCTGTAACGACTGTCGTGCACTTGCATGTCACTAAAACTCGCCGCTTACATAGGGTTTAATAATACGCCGCTGACTTTAGATGCGGTTTTTGGTCAAAAGCGCAATGTCATGTCCCTCCCAAAACATAGCTACATGCTAACATTTGGTCCTGTCTCGTCTCATTTAAAAAGGCAGTGTAGAAAATCGCTTCCCATTTCGAAAACCTGAGCACATGGTGTGAAAGTGAGAAATGTGCCAAGATTCATTGCTTGTGCTAAACAGGGAACTAGGTGGCGATGTGTGTCTTTAACTGTGTAGAATGAGGAAGCGGTAGTTTAGCCGTTCACTCGTACCAGCACTACAGCACTACAGATAAGGGAAGCAGTCTAATAACAACCCTGCAGCATGGAATGAATGGGTCCACGGTTCGAAAAGGTTCAACAACGGAAATGCTTATAGGAATTATAGATAATTATTCATTAACCGCAAAGGAACTGGAAAGATTTGTTGTGAAAACAATTGTGGCCATAAGGACGAGCGCTGGAATGATGTAATGACGGAGTCAACAGAAGGTCTAGCATCACAGCTAAGGTCAGAGTTGGGTTCATTCTTGGTCAGTTTAGAGGCCGCACCGGTTTAGTGAATCCTTGTACTTGCACAAGCCGCAGCACGGTATTTAGCCAGGATTACGAGGGAAAGAAAGTGCAGCCAAACAATTTATAACCACTTAAAAAATGATGAAATGCAAACACACACACACACACACACACACACCTCTATCAATCTGTGCCAGCTCTTGGTTCTCCCCTTCAGAATCTTCACTCTCTCCACCCTCCTCACTACCATGATAGGAAATCTGTGTTTACAAAAAAAAAAAAGAAGAAACAATGACTTGAGCTTTTCCATACCTGTGTCATGATAATGCAGCCCCCTTACACGGGGTCAGGTGGTTGAAAGGTCACGCCTCCTCTAGCAAAAACCAGAGGCCAGAGGAATCCTCCCAGGGCCTGTCTTACATCTGTTTTCCAGCTCAGCTGAATGGAAACACAGCACAGCCACTAATATCACAACATGACAAATGACTAACACTTCAGGAACCCATCAGGAAATGATCCATCAGCTGTTTTTTTCATTTGCCCTTTACGGCAGAGCAAAAACAGAGTTTTAGGCGCTTTGAGTCTTCGTGGCTCCACATTATGAACCGGTGTCAGCCAGAAATGCATGCATGAAAAAGATTTAGCATATTTCCACATAAAAACAGCAATTTCGCTGCTAATTTCAAGGAAATCCATTAGGTTTGAACTGAAAATTGACGAGAAACACAACATGCCATGCCACACTGTGCTGCTGCACTATTGTGTTTCGGTATCTGTTCATATTCTACGGCCAAAAAACACGCCTGTAAGAGCGAATCCCCTTCGGAAAGAGGCGCAGAGCGTGAAAGAGAGGGAAAATGAGACAGAAGAGGAAAAAAAGAGAGGGAGAAAGAGAAGCAACGGTGGACAAAACGCACGACTCTAAAGAGTTAAGTAACCCAGGGCACAGTAATTACCTTGCCTCGTCCAGGCCAACCAGCTGCCATCTGTTCTCAAGCACGCGCGCACGCACACACACACACACACACACCTTCAACCTCTTGCTGAGCAAACACGCAGGCAGAATGTGGGAAAGAAAGAGAGAAAGACACAGAGAAAGGCAGAACAAGAAGGGGAGGGAGAGGGCAAGATATGCAGAGGCGAAGAGAGAGAGAGAGAGAGAGAGAGTGAGAGACAAAGAGAGAAAGAGAAAGCACGAGACACTGAATGAGATAAATGGGTCTTGGAGGAAAAAGTGTAAGAAAACAGTGCAGTGCAGTTCAGGGCCCTAAAGAGAGTCTGCTCCTCCCTGGCCTTGTGTGAAACGGCCCAGTGCACCACTTACCACACAGCACGGAAACCAGGTACCAGGTAATTCCAGCAAAACTCTGGGTGATGGCACATTAGGCCAGACACGGTTACTTAATTAAAACATTACTCGATTTTAAAGACGTAAGAGATTTAAAAATGTATTTTATCAATGAATCGGCCCAGTGATCGCTTCCCAGTTTGAATGAAAAACTAGGAATGTGAATTTATTACTGTATAATAATAATAATAATAATAATTTTTAAATAATAATTTAATTATTGATAATTATTTATTAGCTCCAACTTTTAATTTTGTGTATGTTTTTTCATAATATATGAAATATATATATATAATTATAATTACATAATATATATAATTTCTTATTGTTAATCTATCCTTTATTAAAACTTTTCTATCTATCATCTATAAATAAAATACTACATGTTTTAATGACAGTCATGTTTTTTATAAATAAATAATTTTGTAAATCTTTAATAAATATTTTACTTATGATCATCATTATCATCATCATCATCATTATCATCATCGTTGTCATGATCATTTGTTCATCATTATCAAGCTAGTTCGCACCACTGAAAGGGAGGAAACCCACACCAGCAGGAACTTGTGTAACAAATGCAAGTCTCTTTATAAGAAATAATTTCACACATATGAAGTAAAAATAAAATTAAAGTTTGCTTTTAAAAATGTGTATATGTTTACATATTCTTCAAACTAATGGCAACAATACTCATATCTTAGCATAACCGGTATTGGTTCTCTCACAGCAGTGCTGCTGCTTTTTTTGCCCACTTACTGACCACTCTATTGGTCACATCTAGCCCTTTGCAGATGTAATGTTATTCATGATCATATGATGCTGCACAGCACAGTTTCAGTCCGTCATCGTCTAGTCTTTCATCAAGAACAGAAATCGATCAATTAATAACAGCACAATGTGAAAGCTCTGACCCATCCCGGCATGGACTCCACAAGTCGTCTAAAGGTGTGCCATGGTATCTGGCACCAAGACATTAGCAGCAGATCCTTAAGGCACTGTAAGTTGAGGTGGCACCTGTAGAGATCAGACTGGTTTGTTCAGCACATTCCACATATTTGGAAATCTGGAGGCCAAGTCAATACCTTCAACTCCTCATCATGTTCTTAAAACCCTTCCTGAACAATGTCTGCAGTGTGGCATGAAGCATCTGAAAGAGGCCACTGCCATTAGGGAACTCCATTGTCATGAAGGAGTATCAGTGGTCTGCGTCAGTGTTTAGGCAGGTGGTACGTGTCAAAGTGACATGCAAATGAATGACCAGACCCATGGTTTCCTGGCGACACCCATGAAGCTCTCAGAAAGGTTTAGTGTGATCATTTATAATTTGCTCAGCTCCACCTGAGCCCTTGACCTGAAAACCAACCTGCGTTAGATTCAAGTTGCAATGCCAACCGAGTGCCACTCCTTTCCAACCTAAAAACGGTCACTGACGGGATAAAACAACAACTTCCAGCTTCCTTCTGCATATCGTTGCTATTCCAGAAAAAAAAACAAGTATCTCCAAAATTGCTACATTTTCCTTACATCTAATTCACAGTGAATATTGGGAATTCTACAAAAGTAAAGAGACTCAGACTCACACTCAGAAAGTCTCTAATTTTTATTTTCTTCATGCCACACCCGTCTTGATCACTTTGCAATTGGACTGATGTTTCTGTGGCCTTCTGACCTGAAGCTATTAAGCTTTAAAACACAACGGCATCAACTAGGCAGAAGTTTACCAAATCCGCCTGCCTTGTATAGGGGTTAATGGTAGAACAAGTGCTTTAGGAACATTTCTATTGGTCTGTTCATCACGAAGGTCTCACAGCGGGAGATGCTGCGCTGATGCAGAAAAAATAAATAATTTTTAAAAAAATCAACAACAACAAAAAAATCAAGATAAGTGGTTTTTCTCTGAACAGCGGCGATATGCAAACACGTACGTTTACGCATATGCTTAAGGAGGCCATGCACGTCGCAGTGAATGAACAGAAACAGGCAAGAGCCCTTGCTACAAACACGTTATACCTTCGAGTCAACGCTGCTGATTAAAAGCCACTGAGCCGTAAAAGGCAGGAATTCCTAGAAGTTTCATTCAGCTGTTAAGGGCCTTGACCTACAACTCGCATGAAGAATGAAACCCTAGCGCGCACACACATACGCGCAACCCAGTGACAACTACTCCACCACAAGGGCCTGTCTCCCAGGGAACAGCCTCCAGCTGGGAGGACACGAGCACCTTCTCCAAGAAGTGCAGCACTGGTTTGTTTGTGGCGTGCACTTCTCACGGTGCGGCAATCTGTCCACAGATCATCTACTATTCAACATCTACATTCCACGAGCATGCTTGGCATAGCGATCGCCGACCATTCGGATTCCTAAAGGTAAATGACCTAAAGACTATGAGGTGGAGCGAGGCTATTTTGGGCTTAAAGGGCTACATCATGTCCTCCCTCTTGGCTCATCAGCTGCATCTTCCCTCAGGGTTGAAGCTTTGAATCTCTTTGGCAACACGCACTGCGCTGCTCCGTCGCTGCGTATCATTCCTCTAATCTTGCAGCTCTCCACGTCCGAGCTGTTACACTGTAACCTCACCTCAGCGCTTAAATGGGTAAAAGATTTTACTACTAATTAAATTCGGTGTTATCTTTCAACTATGCAAAGCAGCCACGGAGGCTAACGAGAAGTCTTTTCACACAGGATCAGTGCACACATCCAAAGCAGGGCCCCAACACGGTTTGCATATTTGTATACCAGTGGTGAACAGTGACTAATCGAGCTAGGGCTTCAGTTCAGGCCTTAAGTAACGAAACAGGCAAAAAAAATAGGGGAAAACATAGATGGTGCTCATTTCTGTTAGGGCCCTATGAGATTTTAGCAACGTTCTAGTAGTTTGTCAGCACCAAGCATTGTGAATTGACGTTTTTAGGCTGTTTTTGATAACACATGGACACCTAAAAGACACTCCGTGTTTTATTTAAAGCTTTATCTGGTCAGTTCATCATTTTTTTGGGGTTTAATCTGACATGTAGGACTGTAAAGTGGGGCACATACAGGACTGAAGGCCTGAACAATGTGAGAGCCCACTTCGCTACAGCCACCCACAGACCACAAAGGGAAAAACTGTGTGATTGGATAATTTCCCCATGAGGTGTTTTAAGAATTTTACCCTATTGTTTCCAATCAATCAATCGATTATTAAGAAAATCAGTGCAGTTTCAATGCAAACATGGGTCTATTCCATTCAAATGAAGCATAAATTACGTTACAGGCATTTATTGAAATTTTCATTTAAAACATAATGGCAAAAAAAAAACTGCTTTGGGATGAAACCTGTTTTGGATCTTGTTCTGTAGTTTACTGCATTGCCCTTCCACTGGCCTCCCCAAAAAAAGAGCATCAAACAGCCACAGCTCGTTCCAAAACAATGCTGCTAGAATTCTTACAAGAACAGTCCTCAGCTCCTTACACTGGCGGCCAATCAGATACAGAGCTGAATTTAGACTCTTATTCACTGTTGGAGTCACTCCGTGGTTTTGGCCCTAAATATTTATCTGTAATGTTTGATGAAGATCAGCTAGTGGAGCCCAGAGCTAAAACTAAACAGGGTGAAATGGCGTTTAGTCATTATGCTGCCCCCTGCTGGAACCAGCTCCCCATGGAAATCAGATCTGTCCCAATTGTTGCCACTTCTTTTAAAAACGGACTGATTTTCCTAAGCCTTCAGTTAAACAGAGGCTTGAATTTGATCTACTTTTATCATACGCCATTATCTTTATTTTAAATCCTACTTTTATTTCTTGTTATTGAATTTTATTCCAAAATATATTGCTTACTTTTCTTTTTATGCTGATTTGAACTCCGTAAAGAACACTGAATACCCCCTACGTACGATAATGTGCTATATAAATAAACTTGCCTTCTTTTACTGTGCCATCCACATGCAGAACCATCTCCAAAACAATAACCTTTTTGAAAAATTTCAGTCTGGCTTCCGCTCTGCTCACA
>JBBPDA010000001.1:50213782-50226529 GCA_037974385.1 Arnoldichthys spilopterus
TAACTGCTGTACCTTTTAAGGTGGAACAGGTACCAGAGTATAACTGCTGTACCTTTTAAGGTGGAACAGGTACCAGAATGTACCTTCAGCACCATTTACGGTGGAACAGGTGCCAGAATGTAACTGCTACCCCATTTAAGGTGGAACAGGTGCCAGAATGTAACTGCTGTTCCTTTTAAGGTGGAACAGGTACCAGAATGTAACTGCTACACCATTTAAGGTGGAACATGTCCCAGAATGTAACTGCTACACAATTTAAGGTGGAACATGTCCCAGAATGTAACTCCTGACACAGCCACAGGTGGAACAGGTACCAGAATGTTTAAGGTATGCTGGTATGATGGTATGCCAGCCAAGCCTAAATTGCTATGTAATGACTCACAAAATTCATTATTGACATTAAAATGACGAAGCAGTGTCTTTACACTCATTTGATTCAACGATAGTGCCTGAAAACCTAGTGCACTTTTAAAATATGGTACAGTTTAGTCAAGAAAAGAAGAAGCAATATATTGGGGGATAGGGAGGGTCTGCCCTCACTGTGGGCTTGCTAGATTTTTATTTATACTTCCTGCTGTATTATCAGTATCTAAGCTGTATTTATTCGCACAGTAAGATCCACTGCACTGTCACACTCGCAACGAGCTGACGAATTAACGAACAAACAGCAACACTGAGAAGACTGTAGTGCAATAAAGCAGGTCTGATGAGAATGAAGACCACAAGCTGTGCTGAGGCCTGAAACTCAAGCTCAAGATAAGGGCTGTAAGACACGCTGGAATGCTTTTTTTCACTTTGCTCTATGTTACTGTGCTGCTTTGAAGTGACAGGTAGGTTTGGGTGCAAAGGCCTTTCTGTCACTCATTACACAGGATTAGCACAGGGGCTTTCCCAGGCCGGCAGAGGAGCTGTGCTTCCTGCACAGATTCCGAAAAAAAGTGTGTGTATTTGTTAGGACTGAACAGCTCACAGTGTGTTAATGGTGATAGTGACCTCACAGTACTGACCCTCTAACCAGTCAGAGTGTTACTGGCGGTAAGTGTAATCCAACAGAGGTCAAATAATAATTAAAGGCCCTGATTGGACCAAGGTGTTTTTAAAGGGCCCATTCTTTACATTTTTCCCCCTTCATTTCATGTTTGTGTTGCAAAACTATCATTAATAATTCATCATGACCATTTTCCACCTCTGTTCAGCCCTTAGAATTAAAGAGACTGTGACTTTATGACTGATATATGCAAATGAGGTCTTTTCTGATTGGCTGCCCTGTATTGCAGCTCATTTTAGATGGCAACATGGGGCTAAAACACTCCTTAAAACTGAATGGGCGGGGCTAAGCAGCCATAGGCTAAATAAGAAGATATATGTAAATGTGTTGGTGTTGTGACATCACAAAGGCTATGATTTGAAAAGCGCTGGTTTAGTTTCCATATATTAGTTGCCATACAATCTTTAGTTTTTAGTTTAATAGCATTACTGATATTTTACTTAGAGAAGACTCAGCTTCATGTGGAGAAACATGGAATCCTTGAAGAACATCTACACATGCGGAGCCCTTGTTTGCTGTTTTGGAACAAAATTCCTGCCTGTGCCTCAGTGAGCATTTGGGCTTTGCACAGCTACTGAGAATCAATGGAGTAAAATGCATAAAGCGTGCGATGTGTTCAACAACTGGACCAAACACATGATGTGTGTCACACTATCTTCTGCATCTCTCTCATCATTTCTCATGAAGATAGCCCAGGGCCTACATTTTGAATCTGTCTGGGTAGAAGAACTGCTCTAGGATCAGGTTTTGTGACACATATCAGTCTTTTCTTGGAAGGAATCTGATCCTAGGCTCGGGGTCACGTGAAAAACACATCAGAGTACAGCAACAATAAAAGTGGTTTTTGGTTTCGGTGGAGAGGTCAGTTGTTTTGGGGCATGCTGACAATGACAACGATAATTATTATGTCAAAATGACTGTATTACACCACTGAAACAGAACACACGGAATTATGTAGTGGCCAAAAAAGTGTTAAGGAGATGCCAACAATCCTTTGGCGAAGCCTTACTTTGGCCTGATGAATCTTCACAAGCTTCATACAATCTACAATTTTGTTGTTTCTGAGAATTTATACATGTACTATAGGTGGCCCCATTCCAGTGACAGCTCTGAAGGCTTGGTACTTAAAGCAAGCAGCTATCAGGAGCCAATGGACTTGACTGGTTGAAGCAGGCTGCTTTTGCAGCAGGTCCGTTTGCAGGCCTAGAGCTTGCTAGAAGGCCAGGGAGGTGCAATAGTGCAATTACGTATTGGCAGAGTCTGCAAAATGAGCATGAAGGTCTGTGAAGGTCTGCTGGTTTTCAGATATAGGGATATAGGGTCTTAGTATAGGGTCAGATTTAGAGTCTTAGTATAGGGTCAGATTTAGGGTCTTAGTGGTTTTAACAGATAACACTGATCATGCTGTTGTGAGGGAAATCAAGATAATTTGGGATAAGAAGAAACTTCCTGTCGGTGAGGTGGTCATGGACTGTTGTTGAGATTGTGGCATTGTTCTTGGCATTATCTGAAAAGCAACAACAGGAGATACTGCATGATGTGGCTCATTGGCTTTAGAGAGACCTTGTACAATAGAAAGAGCAGGGGGCCAAACACTGAGCCCTGTGGGAAACCACTTGGTGTCTGATGGTTGACAGTCATCATGATGTTAGGTCCAGGATTGTGAGTGCAAGCCCATCCCCAGAGAGAGACAGTGAGAGAGAAAGTGAAAGTGACTATTTGTCATTGTGAACACACTCAAGCACCACAACAAAATGTGACCTCTGCATTTAACCCGTCACACATGTGTGAGTGGAGCAGTGGGCAGCTATCAACAGCACCCAGTGTAGCGGGACGGTACCTTGCTCAAGGGAACCTCAGTTTTGCCCAGGCCAGGATTTGAACCTGCGACCTTCAGGTCCCAAGGGCAATGTCCTAACCACTAGGCCACAACCGCCGAAATGACAAAAAGGAGGGCGAGAGAGACCCATTCACACTTATTACAGCTCTATCATGTTTTCAGTGTCTGAATCTCATCTATTGTCACATGGACATGAACACATGAACCATCTCATCGTGTCATGTTGTGTTTTTCCTCTTTTTCTAGATCCGTTTTCGAATCAGATGTTGGTGCTGATGTTGGGAGGTGTCGTTCCTATTGCCATTTGTTTGTTTACACTGGCTGCAGTCGGAGGCTTCGCTTACTACTACATATTTGGTCACAAGCAGAAGCCTCCCAAGAGCACGGTGAGCAACTTTCTAAACATCAATACACTTGGTAGAGCCATGGCTAAACCAGAGCATGCCAGATTGCTGACTTGCATGGGGTTTTGTCCTACTAAGTGTCCTTCTACACTGTGATTGTTGGTAAATCAGATCTAGTGTGGTCACATCCTTATACAAAATACAGTGTCAGATGATGGCATCTGTCTTTGACTTGAGAGAAGTGTGTTCTTGCTGGATCTTCAAAATTGCTCATATTTTGAACAATCGTTTTATTTCTAAGTTGACCCTCCTTGCTAATGACCCAAAATTGAAAGTATGCATTTCTTTTCTCCTCCTTCCTTCCCGATGGCAGGAAATGGTCCTTGTGGACGAGAAGCTCAAGATGTTCCAGCCAGAGAAGCCTCTAACCATCATCAATCTGAACCTGATCTCCACAAACCTGAGCACGGGAGAGTCGATGCTGAGGTCTGTGGGCTCTCTTAACCCTCGCACAGGTGAGAATGAGCGTCTACTGCCCATTCTGGCCCAAGCTGAGCCTGAGGACCCCTCTCCAGAAGGAGAGATTGCACCGTCCTATGCTGCGCAGGATGTCCACCATCAAGCTGGAGCTGACGCTGACGCTGCCTCTGATGATGCTTCAGACATGTGGTCCAGTCATGGCTTTCTGAGCGACGACTATGGACTGTTGCTCCATGAACAGGAGCCCCAGCAAGAGGTGAGCGGCTTAATGGTGCCTGCCATGCTTAACGCAAAGGAGTCCTCAGAGTGTAAGGTTGACCAGTACATGCCACAGAGTGGAGAGAACAAGGAGGAAGAGGAGGAGGAGAAGGAAGAGGGAACATTTTTGGACTGGGACCCACGGACCGGGGTACTAAATATCCCTCTGCTCTGCCAGATGGGCTTAGAACATCCCACAGATGGAACGAATGAGACAGTGGCAGAGACAAGAGTGCAGAAAGAGCTGCTCCAGCGCAGGCCCGTCCTGACCAGTGTGGTGGTCAAGCAGACTCCAGATGAGAGCAGAGAGGAGGATGTGTTCTCTAAAATGGAGAAAGACTGGGGCCTGCAGCTCCAGAGCATTTCTGAATAAACTCTTGCATGGAAGAGAAACACACCTGATTGTCTCCCTTCTCCTGCTACTGCACAGGGTTCAGGGGTCACCTGGATTTATCCAGCAAGGCTTGTGGACATCTTTGTACTCCACAATCATTTTGGATCATCATCCTTTGAATCAGAGCTGTACGATATGGACACAATTTCAGTATTGCGATTATTTCCTACAGATTGCAATTGTGATGCCCTTCAATACATTAAAGGGCCCATGTGATCACTTTTCTGCAGTTAAAATGGCTTGAATTGTGTACGTATTGGTAAAGTTGTCCTTCCCCATCTATACTATATGCTATATATAATGTGACTAAGTTGCATAAATAGCCCATTTTTAAATCAGTTTTTGTGATGTCACAAAACCAGCACACCTACCCACACCAGTAAGCCATAACATGGTACTGAAACAGCTGCTGAAACTGAATCACTTTTGATGCCCAGATGCCACATGCATCAATGAGCCTTGGGTGCCCATGATCCTGTCACCAACTTTTGGTAGGTGCAAGATATTGCACTTCACAAGACCTGCCGTTTTTAGAGATACTCTGACTAGCACATCTTCCAGCACATCAGCTTCAAGAACTTACTGTTCACTTGCCACCTAATACATACCACCCCCCTGGCAGGTGCCTACAGCAGTTTCGCCCCTCCTATCCATGCTAAAGTTTTGGCCCAGAGCTGCTGATTCAAGATTCAAGATTCAAGAAGGTTTATATGTCACATACATAGTTATACAAGTGCAACAAGTAGTGAAATGTACCCTGATCATTCCTGAGACTGTGCAATTGTTTTAAATAATAAAGTTAAAAAAGGAATAAAGAAGGTAATCGGAGTAAAAAAAAAAAATTACAAAAGAAATAGAAAATGAATTATAAAAAAAGCGTAAAATAATAAATAGGAAACTAACACTAAACAATAAACCTAACAATATACAGTATAAACAGTCTAAACAGTATGGTAATGAATTGAAATGCCAGAATTATACAGAATATATACATGCAGATAAGGCAGATAATGGATCAGGAGTGCAAATGGCAATGTGCAGATAGATCAGTTCAGTTTTGAAGGCAGTGCAATGCAGTGGTTGAGTTTTGGTACACGATTACAGTACAGTGGTGGAGTGGGATGTGTAGTCCAGGTGAGGCATGTCCTGGTTTAAGAGCCTTATGATCACTCTATGCAGAGCTTTACGGCCTTTAGCTGAGCAGTTCCCAAACCAAGTGAGCTGCTATACAGGGCAGCCAATCAGGACAAAGCTTGTTTACATATATCAGTCTTATGTAAGCCACAGTCTGTTTAACGGTAGAGGATGAACAGTAGGTTGTGTAAAAATAAACGATGAATGATATTTGACATAAACTGAGAGAATGAAACAGAAGGAAAATGAGCATATGGGCCCTTTAAAAGCACCTCGGCCAATCAGGGGCTTCAATGGTTGAAGATTGGTCAAAATAATGAGACTTTTGTTGGGTTACATGAACACCTTGATTCATCAGAACACCCAACTCTCACATAGGGCTGTGATTGGTTAAAAGGCTCAATCACGTACTGCAGTGTTGCCAGTGTTGTGATACAGATGAACAGATGATATGTTGTGCAGCCCTGCTTCGAAAGAGCGATGGCATGATTACACCTTTTCTTTTCTGATACCGATACAGATACGTTTCCTTTAAAAACTCGATCGGTATCAGTGCGCAGGGTTTCAGGCTTCAGGGAACCCTTTGCATGGGCCTAGTTAATCCCAACAGGCCACGCCCCACATTTTTAGCACCTGCCGCTCCTGTCATCTAAATGCGGGGCCCTGCCCTTTGCGCATGACATCATGTTGCTTCAGTGCTGTGGTGCAGGTGAAGGGCAGTGATCTCCTACATAGAAAGCGCTATTACAAGCTCTTGGAACGATAATTGCACTTCTAGTCCTGTGTGCTCAACACCTTAAGATTTAAGGCGGACTGGAAAGATCGAATAAGAAGCGAGTGAATGAGAAGCCAACTCCAGATTCGCCTCACGTTAGCCCACCCCACCCCCACCCCCCCATCTTCCTTTTTCTCAAGGCCCAATGTTGGCAGGTCTGGTGTATAGTGGAAGCAAGCTAGCATCGCTAAAAATAAAGCTCCAGTTATTTCCAAAAATGAAAACACTGAGACGAGGTAAACAACGAGAGCAGTGGGCTACACTCCACTGGTGAAAGGGCCATGCGACTGTCCTGCTCTGATTTTTTCCACCATGTCCTCTGAATGTAGGCTGTGAAGAGTGTACAGTATTTTTTAAACTGATATGTAATATTTCAAATTTTCTACAATGATGTTTGTAATTGTTCAGATCGTGACTGGTTGGTGCAGTTATGTATTTTTTTACTCCAGCTTATGGTTTTCATATGAAAGCTCAATAGAGTCCAGAGGTTCCCACTTTGTATCAATTGTCTGTAATAAATGTGTAATTACACATATAATAACACTGTAACTACTGATGATACCTTTACAGCTGGATTACAGTAGTGCAGCTTATCAAAGACACACAGGGTGTAACTGTGGTATATAATCATATAATAATAATAATAATAATAATAATAATAATAATAATAATAATAATACACGTTATATACTACACAATGTAAAATGTACAAAACCCAGTATACATACATTAGACACAGTATACATTATAAAATGCTTAGTATACAATAAAGAATATACAGTATACAGCGTACATGCAGTACACACTATACAATACACAATATACAATACACAATTCCCAATAAACAATATACAATGTACAACACACAATATACAGTACTGGTGGCAGCCTTGACACTGTGCTCTCTGGCGCAATTTATGTAATAACATGTTTAAAACTTCAGTTTTTACTCATGTGATTACATGTCATTACATTAGGATACACTTTTATCATTTAAACAAGTAAAAACTGCATATAAACATGTGTACTTGCTGCGCTACTGTACTACATTATTACACGCTTGTAAATGTGTTATTACACAGTTATTAGTGAGAATATAAAGTGGGACTGTTTGTAGAACATTAAACATAGGTGTAACTGAGTAAAAGCTCTTTGTTTCTGGTTTCCTAAATGAAGGATATGTGTGAAGGGTGTATATATGTGTGTGTGTGTGTGTGTGTGTGTGTGTACTTGTATGTACTAAACAAAAATACATGTATTTGCTTTCAAAATCTCTTCTGTACTGTGGTTCTTCCTGTGGATCTGATGGTTGAATTTTATAAAAAGGTTCATGAAATGTCATACAGGCCTTTGTTGCTCACTAAGCAGGTTGATTTATGTAAAGACAGGAAGACAGTTTATCCATACTGCTGCTTGCTTATACCCACACAGTGCTATCGGCAGCAATAGAAGGTAAAGGGTGTAACAATTCACTCAGCCCATGATTTGACATTCAATATTATATGTGTGTGTGTGTGTGTGTGTGTGTGTGTGTGTGTGTGTGTGTGCTATTAATGAGTAATTCATGTATAAATTGATGTTGGTGAGTGTCGACGTGTCTTTAAGGGGAGGTCAGAGTTTCACCGATACATATTTTGTAAAGTTTTTTATTTAACAGAGAGAAGAGCTGCTGCTACAAGTGCATATTGCACATATTTATTGCTATTAATTCAAAACATATTTGCACATCTCCTCCGCCTTATCCTTGGCATTGCACTGTACGCTGTACGTTGTTTTGTCTTGTCTTGTATTCTTGTCTAGTTTTAGTTTTAGTGTAGTTGTTAAGTTTAGTTTAGTTTAAATCTAGTAGTATTAATCTTGTGTTCTGTCATGTCTGCACTTGTGCTCCTGTCTGTCTTGCTTTTGTGTTGCACCTTGGACCTGGAGGAACATTGTTTCGTTTTTACTGTGTACTGTGTATACTGTGAAAATGACAATAATCCTACTACTACTACTACTACTACTACTACTACTACTACTGCTACTACTACTACTACTACTACTACTGCTGCTACTACTACTACTACTACTACTACTGCTGCTACTACTACTACTACTACTACTGCTACTACTACTACTACTACTACTACTACTACTACTGCTACTGCTATTACTACTACTGCTGCTGCTACTGCTACTACTACTACTACTACTACTGCTACTGCTATTACTACTGCCACTGCTACTACTACTGCTGCTGCTGCTACTACTACTACAACTGCTGCTGCTGCTGTTTCTACTACTACTTTATCTGCTTGTCAACTTTTGTCATGCACTTTTATCTAAATTTACTTTAAATCCTACTATTGTTTTTTATTAGTTGATTTTATTCCTGTCTGTATGGCTTTCTTTTCTTTTTATGTTAATTTTATTTCTGTAAAGCACATTGTCACACTTCTGTGTAAGATAATGTGCTATATAAATAAACTTGTCTTTCCTGCTACTACTATTACAACAACTAATAATAATAATAATTATAATCATAATCACAATAGCAAGAACAGAATTATTCTTAGCATTATTGCTATTGTTGTTGCTGCTGTTGTAGGAAATATACTTTATGTCTTCTGTATTTTTTTGTTCTTAACAGACAGAATGAAAGAAAGAAAGAAAGAAAGAATTTGTATCATTTTGAGATATAAAGCTACTCTGGATTTCTTTCTTGCTTTTTTGTTTGCTTTTCCATGTTTCTTTCCTGCTAGTTTCTCACTAGATGGCGCACTGTGACCACTCATGGTTTGACTCGTGCTCTATGCATGCAATTTCTTATCTGCAAAGCAGTTACTCGTGTATTTACTGTCCTTTTGATGTTGTAACTGCAGTTAACAGTTCACAGCCAGTGATTATATACAGCACATAAACTGCAATTTACACAGAATGAGCTGTGGACAGATAACCAACATATCTTATTGCTTCATAACTCCATTTATCTCGAATGATATTCACAGAGGTGCAAAGGGATCAGATTATGCAAAAAGAAAACAAGAAAAAAGACAAAAATCGAGATATGAGGTTTTGTTCCAACAGGGATGATGTGTTAATGAATAAATGAGACGTCTGATAAAAGCAGAAAAGTTCTGCACAGTTTTGTAACTCATGTGAGTTCTTCCATGAGGCCTTACAGTCATTAAACTGTAGTACATATTGTCCAGACTCACACATTTCCTTAAAAATGTTTCTTTTAAAAATTGTACACTAATAATAATAATAATAAAAATAATAATTAGCATTGTGGTGCAGTGGTTAGCACTGTCGCCTCACAGCAAGAAGGTCCTGGGTTCAATCCCCAGGTCGGCCACGGGTGTTTGCAAGCTCTCCCTGAGTTCGCGTGTGTTTCCTCCGGGTTCTCTGGTTTCCTCCTACAGTCCAAAGGCCGCAGTAGGTTGACTGGATGCTCTAAATTGCCCATAGGTGTGAGTGTGTGTGTGTGATTGGCTGTCTGTCTATGTGTTGCCCTGTGATGGGTTGGCTTCCTGACCTGGGTGAACCCCGCCTTGGGCCCATAGTCAGCTGGGATTGACGATTCAAAATGAAAGAAGCACTATAGAAAATAGATGAATAATAATAAATATAGTAATAATAATTTATTTGTATAGCACTTTTTATACATCAAAAGCATTACAGTGAATAGATTACAAGATTAAACAAGTAAGAAAAGTACAGTAAGCATTTAATTAAGGCATAATCATAATCACAAAATGGATAAATCAGAAACGCAGCAAACAGTAAATATATTACATCATTAAAAACATAAGAAAGAGTAAAAAGGCAGCAATGGTGGGGGTGATTTAAGATGAAAGTAAGCATTGAAATGAGTCATTAAATAAATGATAAAATGGATAAACTGAAGTTTGAATGAGTTTCCAGGGCCGTGTTTCCTGACCCTGGTCCTGCAGGACCTCTGCTCTACCCTGATGCTACATTGTGGTCCCTTCCCTACTCTGAAACACCCACTTCAGCCCAGGAGTCACTTGTTAATGAGCTGATTAGTTGTGATCAGGTGTGTTTGGAGCAGGGGGTCCTCCAGGACCAGGTTTGGGAACTTCTCTGACTTCTACTAATTGGGTTCTGCTATGTCGTCACTCATGGATGCACCTCTGGCACCTTGTGTATAACACATCCCTGTTCAGTCAGTGAGTGTATTTTAGCCTGCTGGTAGTCATGCAGATCGAGAGACAAAAATACCCAGCGAATCTGTGGAGCGTTGGTTAATATTTTCGCTTCAGGCCACCTTGATGTCAAAGTGGGCAAAAAATAACTGATGACATAATAGGAAGAACGACCTCAGTGCCCTTTGTGTCAGTGTACAACTTCCCTCGGCCTACTTGTCCTGCCAGCCTCTGCCTTTCCAGGTGCTTTCGGCCCACACCGCCCACTCCATTGCACACACACACACATACACACACACACACACTCATACGCACACACACACACACACACCCGCGGGCTCCCTCTCTCTCTCACCCACTGACCCACTGGCGGAAAGCGTGGGCACCGTGCGTTAGAGAGACCGCTTTTAGAGCGCCAGATGGCTATTTTTTCCCCAAACACTCTAAAAAGAGGACTTACATAAAACGAGCTCTGGGCAGGATACGCAGGCTGGGTAGGTGAACAGGAAACCAGAGAAAGCTAATTTCGGTATCGGTGGCCCATTTGATTCATGTGTGAAAATGTGAAGATGTTAGAGAAAGGAGCCACACTGTTAACCTGTCAGCGTTCACGAAGGGGAAAAACCTATTTTTATTCTATTGACTCTATTTTTATGACCAAGTTACAAAGGTGAGGGGCAGTGACTGGGCCAAGAGTGAGGCTACAGCATCGGAAACCTGCTGCAACACTGACCGATTCTCTAGACACTGCAGTTTTCACTCGGCCTTAAAACAACGTGGAACCAATAACTATTGTCTGGTTGTTTGTTCAATAACTGTTTGTTTGTTTGTGTTGTTATTTTTTTCTTTTTCTTCAGAATATTAATACTATAGTATAGTGTACTACAGTATAGCAAAAATACTTAAAATAGTATGTAATATTTAAAATATACTATAGCACAGCATGGCATAGTATAAAATAGTATTGAATAGCACTGAATATAATATTTATAGTATAGAAAAGTATAGATTATCGTAGTACAGTATAATAAAGTATATTATAGTATAATATTGTACAGTGTAGTATAGTATAATATGGTTAAGCATAGTATATAATATGAATAGTATAGTATGGTATAGCATAGCATGGTATAGCCTAATATAGTACAGTATAATACAGCATTTTATAGAATAATATAGTACAGTATAGTACACTATAGTCTAGTAAAATATAGTACAGTATAATATAGCATAGTATAAGATAATATAGTTTAGCATAGTAAATAATATGTATAGTATAGTATGGTATAGCATAATATAGTATTCCATAGTATATAATATTTACAGTATAGCATAGCATTGCATGGTATAGTATAATACAGTACAGTACAGTATATTAAAGTACAGTACAGGACAGTACAGTATAGTGTAGCATAGCTAGCATAGCACAGAATATAATATTTACAGCATAGTATAGCATAGCATTGCTTATTATAGTATAGTACAATATACTACAGTACAGCACAGTATAGTATAGTTTAGTAAAGCATAGTATAGCATAGTAGAGCATTTAATAGCATAGTGTAGTATTATCTAATATAGTATATTTTTAGAATTTTATAATAAATACATATTATATTATTATTTGTGTGTTCATTTATCCATTATCCATTTTTCTTGTACTTCCCATCAGATACCAGGTTAGGACCTCATTAGCCCTCCATTAGATGAAATCAGGTGCTGTTGATGGAGCCTTACACATCCATGCAATGGCGGAGGCTTCAAGGAGAAACGTGGGACCATATCAACTGCCATTTACGTGCAACTGCTCAGCCCTAATATATATCATAGAGTATATATAATGTAATATAGCCCTGATATTAGTATTGCTGTAACTTGTTTGTGTATTGAAATATTACTCAACCGGACTATTGGAAATTAATAACAGACACAGAAAATCACGGATGCTGCCTTTATCAGTTATGCCCCAAAGCTCTGGCACACATACTGCCTATAGGGATCAGGGAAGCTCAGTCACTGAATACTCATAACAACGTTTAAAACGTAGCTTTAGACTTTAACTAGTTAATTGTATTATCATGTAATGACTGTATTATGATGTATTTTATCATTCTAGTTTTTAATTTAACTATAGGATTATTTCATGCCTTACTTATGCTCACTTTTACTTTTTCAGCACCTCTAGTTTATCTTAGCTCATTTGTTTTGGTGTAAAACATTCTGAGATGCATTTACTGCATGTAAGGCTGTATTATTATTATTATTATTATTATTATTATTATTATTATTATTATTAATATTATTATTATTATTATTATTATTATTA
>JBBPDA010000001.1:50250397-50265124 GCA_037974385.1 Arnoldichthys spilopterus
GATGGGTTAAATACAGAGGTCACATTTCGTTGTGGTGCTTGAGTGTGTTCACAATGACAAAGAGTCACTTTCACTATATAGACACTGTAAACAATATATATACACTGTACTGAGAATGTAAAAACATGTTTCAAGGTAAAGAGTATGCAGATACAAAAGGTAAAGTAATAAAATATAGATATTGTTTATTTGTGTGGAAGCTGCATTAACTATGTGACATTTTTTCCAGTAGATCTTACCTACCAACCGTATGTGATTTCACCAATACCCAATAACTAGACATTTCCTACGTTACTTGTTAGCTGCATTGCTCTTGTTGCTCCAGTGCAAAACTACAGACCAAATTTACCTGGCAGCACTTTTTGCTGGCATTTCATATTTGTTTTAGTCAAGCTCGTGCTCTACCTACCTCTACCTTCACTGAGCTTAACTCAACCTGATTGTTCCATCACTGCCACTTGGTTTAGGTCAGTTATGGCCAAAATAATTCACTGAATTTCATTTTATTTAATTCGTAGACCTTTTTAGACAGTTTCCTCACCAGACGTTGGAGAACAGCTGCTACTTACAGGTGGTTCTGTTGCACTAACACACGTGTGAGGATGTTTCAAGGATTTCTCTGAATTTGAAAGAGAATCCAGGATTTTTTGTTGATTTTTTACTAATTAATTGAGAGTTTTATGATAAAGAGAAATCGAGGCCTACATTAAAAAAAAAAACAAACGATGGGTTATTTCAATAAAAAAAATTAACATTATTGTTATTATTGCCCCGAAGTTTATATAAAGTGCAAATCAATTTTTTTCCATCGTTTTTTGCTTGGTGTGGCCATTAAAGGGTTAATGGTAGGAAGAATAAAGAGCCCATTGTTCAGCGTTCATTAGCAGCGCATAGTGTAAACATAGGCCATATACCATAAACGAACCCTGTTGCATGCGAAGTGCTTCACATTTCATGCTGAATGACCCTGATCAGAGAGTGACATTAAACAGAGCGAAGCTTTCTGCCCCGACGTTGTCACAGACCACACAGACAGACACCTGGAGACGACGTGGCATCACTTAAATGAGAGGAGATACGCATCAGAGACTGTGAAGCCTGTGCAGAAAGTAGCCCTTTCATATTTGTGTATTTTAGATATCACCCTTACACCCCTCTCTGGCTCTCTGCCACAGCAAAATGTCACTCCGATTACTCATCTTTTTTTTTGTAGGATGATCTATCTGCCTCGGTGCCCGTCCAATTGTTCATCTTTCACTGCTGCAGCTGAAGTCAGTGGATGAAAGAGAGATTTGTCAGCCAGCGTGAGGGACACTAAGGGTGATGTGTACAGCCGAGCTCTCACTTTCAAGTCCCACCTGTACATTTTCCCCCTCTCCAGCCCGTCTGCCACATCAAAGTGGCCCTAGCGGAGCACTCTGGTTCTGCTCCCAGTCATAGCAGCCCCTTTTGCCCCAGGCCAAAGTGACTCACCGGCCATGCATCTGCCTTCCCTAGTGGAGTCGTTTTCTTTCTTCTTTTTTTTTTTCCCCTTTAACGGTTTCCCATCAATCCAAGCCCTCATCTGTCATCTTGCTCAGCCAAAAGGTGTGAGAGAGGGTGGGTACAAGCACACCAGTTACCGTAAGTGGGAGAAACCCAACCCCCCCCCCTCCAAAGGAAAATCTTCAGCCTCTTGTTTTGTTACAGATCACGACCAGGTAGCACAACTGGGTGGTTAAACTTCTGGGCCTGTTTCAACACAATGACCTCCACTGAGCTGAAGCCTCGAGGGCGAAAATATGATTGTCGTCTTCGCTGCATCAGCTCTGTTTGCTTAACTTTCCCAACTATTTTCCCCTTTGCCCCAAAATGAGGTCAATCAGCCAAGACATGTTTAGTGCCTGTGCTTCTTTAGTTTTGTACTGGCGCTACAAGGCTAATGCTGCTAACAGATAATGCAGCGGTTTAAGTAAAACCTATTAGGCCAATCATGCAAAATGTATACTTCTGTTATCGCACGCTTGTCTCAGACCACGTCATTTTAGACAGACTTGGTGCTTGAAAGTTTGTGAACCCCTTAAAAATAAATATGAGCTAAAGCATCATCCAATTTTCACACAAGTCCTGAAATTAGACAAAAATGTTCTACTTTGTAACTTACTTACTGTGGAAAATGCCGTCTAGTATTACTCATCTGTAAGTGGCAAGAACCTCTGGCATTAGCACTTTATTTCAAGGTGAAATTAGACTCAAGAATGTAAAAGTGGAAGGGATGACAATCAGGTATGAGTGGGTTAAAAAAAGACATTTATCAAAGTCCAATCTTTAAAAAAAAAACATCTTTGTCAGCGTGCATCATGGCATGAACAAAGTTCTGAGATAAACGCTGTTGATGCTAATCAGCCTGAAAAAGATTACAAAACCAACTCTTAAGAGCTTGGACTCCTCCAAGACACAGTCTACAGATTGTGCACAAAAAGGGGAAATTTATGACCATTGTTACCCTCCCCGGGAGTGCTTGAACATCAAAAATCACTCCAAGAACAAGGCGTTTAATAGTCTGTGAGGTCACAAAGGAGTCCACACTGACAAAAAGGTTGAACAACAATGGTGTGCATGGCAGGGTTGCAGGGAGAAAGACACCCCCCCCCGGTCTGGCCTCCTACAGTTTGCTAAAGATCACATGGACAAGTCAGAAGGCTAGGAAACATATTTGTGGACAGATGAGAACAAAATAGAACTTTCTGGTTCAAACAAGAAGTGCAATGTTTGGAGAAAGGAAAACACTGCATTCTAGCACAAGAATGTTATCAGTTTGCGAAACATGGTGGTGATAGTATCATGGAGTGGGCCCGTTTGCTGCATCTGGGCCAGAATAGCCTGCCACCTCTGGCGGAAAAATGAATTGTGAAATATACCAGCAGAAAGTAAAAGGAAAATGTTAGGACATCTTTCAGAGAACTGAATTTCGAGAGAAAGTGGGACATGTAGCAAGACAACGACTCTAAACACACAAGTTATTCTATGAAAGAATGGTTAAAAGACAAGGTTAGCGTTTTTGAAATGGACCAATCAAAGGCCTGACCTGAACCCAAAAAAATCTATTTTGTGGACGCATCTGAAGTGAACGGTTCATGTGAGGAAACCCACCAACATCCCAGAGTTGGAACGATTCTGCTTGGAGGTATAAGTTAAAATGACTCTAAGCCATATATGTATAGTTGGATCGTTTTCCTTGAAAAATAAAAGTGCAAGTGTAACATTGGTCAAATTTCCTTATTTCCTTTTAGAAATTGTTTTCACCAACTTTCAAGCGTCACTGCAAGTGGCTTCTGACACATCGTTACCTTAAAAGTCAATAAAATGATGCTGCTACACTTTTTTTTAGCAATTTTTGCCCGTTGTATTTACAGATTGAAAATTTTATTTCTTTATTTATTTTAACTATTTCTAACTCTAGTTTCCTGCATTTGTGCACATGGGTGTGTATGAGTTTCATGCTTTCACCTCAGACTCGTTGCAGCAGAAGATGTCCGAGGCTTTGTAGAAGTCAGCGTGGAGGTCAGGAATGGCAGGAGCCGGGTTGAATATGGTCGTCACTGTTGACAATACAAAAGGACGCTGTGAAGTGTGCAAAAAAAAAAAATGTACTGAAAGGTCAGAGGATAAGGACCGATCTGAGCTACTCATTCATTTCAGAACAGCTCTGTACTATTTACGTGGTACGCGTTACAGGTATGACTTGACAGGAAGTGGCATGACACATCGCATGCACGTCACATAGTACTCAGTGTGAAAGCCGTTCGGGGCCCCCTGGATGAATTTTCACTTGATCTCGGCCTTTATCCTTTCCCTAGAGAACAGTAGTTTCGGTATGATGTAAGTGACAAGTAATCACTTCCCTGTTTCTCCACAAGCGCTCGGTGAACCACATAAGTAGCTGCAAAAACGCCGTCACCTTCCCCTTTCTGCCGCGGCGCTTCTCATTTCTGAGCGATGCAAAGAAGCTCATCTGTGCATTAAGATTCATGCATGTTAATGGGGCTGCGAACTGAAAAACCCGTTCTGTTTCAATGCTGCTGCTCGTTCTGCTGACTGCGTGATGAATGGTCCACTAGAAACAGTCCACAGTTACACACAATGAACTCCCATTACATTAACGTGCATTAACGTTATTAACATGAACCACTTTTTTTGCCCTTTGCCTATAAAGTTGCTGTCACAATAGAACATAATCACGAGCGCCATTAGCCTAAGTGCACACGTCATGTTACTTCTCTTCTCGTCCTTTCATGTATCCTCATAAGCTCTGAAACGCGTTCCCAACATATCACTCGCTGATGACACATCGCAGGCCCCACTGCCTCATCGCGCAGCGATGGTCAAAATCCTAAGAGCCGGTGATAAAAAAAAAAAAAAACACAAAAAAAAAAACCCATCCATATTACATCTGCAAAATCTGTCCCTCTCTATCTCGCTCGCTCTCAAACACACAGCGGGAACGAACTCTCATACACTGCAGGTGTTATTTACACACATCTGGTTTCTGACGTGCATGGAGAAGGGGGGGGGGGGATAACCAGAGACTGAGTAATGTCTGGGATGCAAAATGCTTGCAGTTGGTCCCCCCCCCCCCCCCCCCCCCCCCCCCCCCCCCCCCCCCCCCCAAATTGTTCACTACATGCACATTGATTTAGCCAGTGGAAATGGAGACATTAACAAAATGCCACTGAGACAAATGAAGACAAATAAAGGGTAAAGGTCAACATGTGGCGTGGACTGCTGCATACGTTGGGGCATTTAGATGCACATGCACTTATGCGGATGCGTTAGTGCGGCCCGGCTATTCAGGGGGCATTCAAGTAGCTCTAATTACGTCGGAAGACAGGAAAAATAAGGCTAAATCATTTCCTAGAGCGAAGGCTGGATCCTGCGTCGTGCTACTTAGAGACCTGCGAAATTACACATTACCCCATAACAACGCTTTCTAAAGGTATCCAATCATGTAACCACACAGCGCACTTGTGCATTAATAGGAAATGTGCAGACAGAACAAAGTCCAATTTTCCCCCGGTAAGCCTGTGGAGGTGGCATGTGCGTAATCCGAGCCTTGAGCCGTGGCTAAGTGCTATTCACACACGTCACTGCCTGACGAATCCTTCTCAAGTGATATTCACATAATCTGGGCTAATGGCCCAATTCTCACTAGTTGATATGGTCTGCTAATGCTGCCACTGGCGTGTTCCTGGACAGTGCTGAGGTGATGAGTGGCGGGGTGTGATGGCAGGGGGATGGAGGTGGCTGTGGGGCAGGGGGGGGGGGTAGAGGGGATGTGGGTGACCATCTGTGGTGCCCATCTGTGGACGAGTCATGCCGCGTTTGTGGTGCATCTCCAAATGAAGTGAGGAAGGCGTTCTCCGCTCGGCGGGGGGGGGGGACCTGATTCGAAAATGACGTTAGTTATGTTCGTGGTGCACGAGCTGTGGGATTTTCCGCCGGGGGTCGGGATCGTGCGGGTCTCGTTCGTTTTTGGAACTAAACAAAACGAAAAACAGACAAATGAATGAACGATCAGCACGAGTGCACAAGCGAGAAGGGCTTCACAGAAAAGTGAGTCAAAGGGACTAGCTGTGTTTACAGATGGGAGAGAGATGTTATGTATTCTGTTCAAAAGAACCAGCTCAGCATACGTTCGTCCTCCCACAGCACCAGAAAGATAGATAGAAGGATATGGGGGGGGGGGTGTGTGCATGGTAACTCTTTTAGCATATGCATTATATATCTTTACCCCTGTGTTCATATTTTAAAGCCGTTTCTCTGAGCAGTGAGTTTCTTTCTGCTGCCAAAACACAATTAAACACTAGAACCAATGCGAACAAACAGTGCAGCAGTGACGAGAATGAAGATTTGTGTGTAAACAGTAGTTGATGGTGTGTGAGCTGTAAGAAGACACAGGTTTCTCCTCCAGTCACTGCATATGTGTCTGAAGCTCCATCAGCACCTGGTTTCATCTAATGAAGGACTGACTGAGCCCAAAGCAGTGATTTGAAGGGAACTACAGTAACAGTGGGCGTCCACCAAGAGAACTTTTCCCATTCAAGTGCTGTTTAGTCATGTTGCCCCTGAGAACTTTATGCAGCCCCTTCACGTTCAATTTCAACTGCTGCCCCCCCCCCCAAAGGTACTTTAAGAATATTAAAATAACCTAGGGAACGCTAGGAAATTCCGTTTCAGTCCAAGAGGAAAGGTGGGCACAGTGAGATGGACAGACATAATGACAGAGGGGAACTGACCGCTGTTCTGCTGAGCCATTTGCAGAGCCTGTAGGGAGGTGTGTGCTTTGACCTCCAGCTGGCAGACCAGCACCTTGGCCTTCTCCAGGGCTGACTGGGCCCGCTGCAGATCCTCTTCCCCCAGCAGCATGTTCGCTCCTGCTACAATCACTATGGCATTCTCACCTGCAAACACAACCACAGACCGAACATGCAGCTGTGACACAAAGAGCTTTAGGTTGGTCGACGCCATGTATCAGTATGATTTATACAGTAACAGCTCCACAGCATCAGCACATACATGGAATTCAGATCATTGGACATTATTTCGATGTTCGATCAGAATTGTGAATAAGAGGTGAATGACGTATATTCCTGCATATTTGCTTGCTCATAATGGTTCTACACACTTCTTAGATTCGTTAAAAAAAAGTGTGGGCAGTGGTGGCCTGGGGGTTAGTACCTTGCCCTTGTGAACAGAAGGTCGCAGGTTCAAGTCCCGACCCAGGAACCACTGAGGTACCCTTGAGCAAGGTACCATCTGGCAACACTGCTCCCCGGGTGCTTCTCATAGCTGCCCACTGCTCCACGTGTGCACGTGTGATGGGTTAAATGCAGAGGCAAATAGTCCCTTTCACATCAGAACTGTCATTTTTGCTCTGATATATAAAAAGTTTAGTAGGAAAAAGGTTCTAATAGAGTCAGCGTTCCCATGTTGTGCAGCAGGAGCTTCTCTTTTGGGATCGTATCAGAGGGGCTTCCGGTTGTGCCTCCTTGGATCACTTTTTGTAGGGACAACACACCTCAAGGCATATGAAAGTGACTCTTTGTCGTTGTGAAGCACCACAATGAAATGTGACCTCTGCATTTAACCCATCACACGTGCACACGTGGAGCAGTGGGCCGCTACCAACAGCGCCAGGGGAGCAGTGTAGTGGGACGGTACCTTACTCAAGGGAACCTCAGTGGTGCCCAGGGACTCGAACCTTGAACCTTCAGTTCCCAAAGGCAGTGTCCTAACCACTAGGCCTCCACCTGGAACATTCCACAATATCTGCCGTTTTTGGAGATTCTCAGTCATCTAGCCATCACAACGATGTCCTTGTCAAAGTGGCTCAGATCCTTCCAGCACATCAGCTCCAAGAACTGACTTGCTGCCTAAACATATCCCACAGGTGCCATTGCAATGAAATAACGAGAGTCAACGCCATTCACTTTACCTGTCAGCGGTGCTAATGTTATGGCTGATCTGTGCATCTTATCTGGATGATGAAAAAAAAAAAAACGAAATATCAAGAAAGGCAAGGAGTCCCCAAACTTTTGACAGGCAATGTGTGAGGACTGAGGTCACATCAGGATAACCTGTCCGCTGAATCAGAGGTGGACACGTACGAAACGTCTCTTGCGTAATGATGCAACGCTGACATCAACAATCAGCACTCGGGAACTCGCAGTGCAGAGTAAGGCTTTTTCAGCGAGGCGGCATTTTCGCCCGTCCAGCTTCCTCAATCGTTCCACCTCGAGTCATTGAGACTTTTACACAGGATGCGGGGACACTGTGCTGTCGCCTGGTTGTTATGGCAATGGTGACGTTACTCTCCCCGCGGCGCTGGCGGTTCACTCGCGGCTCTCCACCAGGCTCCGTGGCCGCGCTGGAGCCGCGATTAGTGACATTTACGGCGCACTAGGGCCTTACATTTAGCAACAGGCTGGTTATGTCACCGGCCCCCATCTCCAAGCAGTGCTATATTAGACCGTGTTGCTATAAACTGGTCTGTGCCGTGTGGGTGACAGACTGAATGACACAGGTACAGGGCTGCCCACTCAACGGCGGTTCACTCAGAAGTGCACTTAGTGCCGGGCTATTTTAGAAGCTTTTAAAGCCTGCGGGTGCGACAGGGCACCACACACGGAGCACCTTCACACTACCTGCATCGTTCACGATGATGGAAGCAGCTCCGGTCGCAGCTTCGGCTGTCTGCTCCACAAAAGCTGCGGAGGGATAGTAAAGCATAGGTTAGCATAGCATTGCTAAAGAAAATGGATTTAAAATAGTATTCATAAATTAAATATTACATTTAAAAATATATATTAAATATGAATTTAAATATGAATTGTCTACCATTAAAAAAAATAAAAGAGAGATTCTGATATGAGAAGTGAAGCACATGGAAACTCACTACCTGTGGAAACGCCGTTGTCTCGGAAATTCTGAATATAGTTGTTCCCGAAAAAATCTTTTCCAACCTGTGGAGGAAGGAAACGTTTGTGATTTTGGTTCCTCAGGAAAAAGCCGGACTAAAAGTAGCAGTTCAGCTCGAAAATAGTGCATCACGTGTCTGGAGTTTGGTTCTTGAGTTTCACACGTTGCGGTTAAGCAGTAAAAGAAGCGTAGCATTGTCAGATTGCATGCCCAACGATCGCACCACTGCCTAATGCCTTGTGCACACGGCACAACTGTGAAACCGGACTGATCGCTGTACTGTTTACACTACATAACCCTGAAAGTCCCGATCACAAGTCAGATAGTCACAGTGTAGTGTGAACGGAGCAGCAACAGGGCGTCACCACCTACACCATCTTTCAGCAGAACTGGTCCGTCTGCTCCACAAAACAACATTCTGTCATGAAATGACACAACCCTCATGACAAATAGGAGTTCAAACATGGACGTCCAACATAAACAAGCGCTGTTTGCACATTCATAAGTTAAAAAAAGACAGATGTGGGTGAAAGAATGGATAAGCACATGTGGGCAGTATGGTGTGTCTGTTTTACAGAGAGTTGGAAGTACAGTGAATTAACACACAGCACTAGGTGCAACAAGGTTGCCTTAACTCAGAATGGCACCTCACCTTTAAAAGGCGGGGGCGGAGCTATGGTGGAGCTATTATAATGGTGTGTTTAAACCAGATGGGCATTGGGTGAGGAAGTGGAAACTGCTGCTCGTGCACGAGGTGAACATGTGAGAGCGCATCATTTACAGGAGCAGCTCTGTTCCACCGTCGTTAGTGCACTTCCAGCGCGAACCTGTGTCTGGAACGAGCACCTGCACGTCACCAAAACTTGCTGCTTAAATATGGCTTAATAATGCGCCGCTGACTTTAGACATGTTTTTTGGTCAAAAGCGCAACGTCACTACACTGCCCTTAAATAGCAGCACGTCAACATTACTCTCTGCCTCGCCTCGTTTAAAAAGAATCACTCCTATGAGCAGGAAACACATGCAAAACAATGTTATGTTGAAAACTTGTGCACATATCACCGGTATTAAACTAGCAAAACCACTTGTGTCAAAATAGGGCCACAACTCAAACCTGGTAAGAAAACCTCACCATGAGAAAAGAAATGCAGCTTTCGGTCTTCAATGCAGATGCTTTTGTTTTACGACTTATAAGCAAAAGGTTGGGATGAGCCCCCCTTAATATAGAGTGCACCCCAGTACAACCAGCAGGCCCAAAGTGCTGCTAGATCACACCTGGTGTTAGGTGTTTTCTACTCCTGATCTCCACTGGTTTAGACGGTTCTTCCTGAAAGATCATGAGCTTAAAGCTGAATTAAGTGGCGAAGTTTGATGAACATGAGGAACCACCTTTAAACTAGAAGCAGAAACAGTATTTTCTCCTTCCTCTCTGCCAGGGCAAAGTTCTGCATTGCTAAATCCAGCCAAGCCTTCCAGATATAGCCACCCCACCCAACACGCCTCCGCACTACCAACAGTCCTCTAAACCACCGCACCCCTCTCTCCCTCACCCTCTCAGAGATGTTCAGCGCTGAGGTAAGGGGTGGAGGGGTCCCTCTCTGCCCACTGGGGCTACTTTTATCCCACGCTGTAAAAGATGTGCCAAGGCTGGGGCCCTTCTCTACCTGGCCCTCTGTCTTTTGAAGTGCAACCCTTCTTTCAGGCTTTCTGAAAGCATGGGAGCCTATTTTTGTGCGGTGCATATGCTTCAGTATCGATTGAGCTCTTTGTGCTCACAAACACAAGACTTTATTACTTCTTTCTGGTGCCGGTGCTGATGCCGTGGATACAAACCACCAATGACAAACTGATCGGCGTATAAAACAAAGGGAAAAACCACAGCACATGCACAGAAAGGTCTGGATGTGACAGGACTAGAGAACAATGAACTGGTTTTGTGTACCTTGCAAACCATGGCAGTCTTGGCTCCCAGCCGAGCAGCTTGAACACACTGGTTTGCTCCTTTGCCACCGAAGCCAATGAAGAACTTGTGTCCGTGTAGTGTCTCTCCAGCTTTGGGCAGCCTAGGTGTCTGGCTAATAAGAGAAAATAAAAAATTTCAATCGTTTTACTGACCAAATTTATTGATTTTGAATATTTACACATATTTAGAAATTTGATGCTGCAACACACGCAACAAAAGTTGGCACCGAGTTAAAATAAGATTCAAATGTGCACAGAATGGCCAGTAACACTGGTTTGGAAAACTCCACATTCAAGCAGCTAAAGGGGGAAAGGAGATGTATTATGACTGGGTTTAAAAGTAGCTTTCATCAAAGGCTCAGTCTTTGCAAGCAAAAACAGGTCCCAACACAAGACTGCAGAGAACTGAGCTCTTTCAGCATCTACAGTACATAATACTGTGAAAAGAATCAGAGAATTCAGAAACAGGGCAAGGTCAGAAACCACTGGCATCTTTGAGCCCTCAGAGCGGCAGAAACCGTCATGCTACTGTGACAAATACAGCCACCTGGGCTCAGGAGAACATTGCCACTTAACATAGTCTGTCGCTGCATTCAGAAATGCTATTGGAAACCATATTATGCAAGGAGGAAGCCATGGTGTCAGTGAAGAGTAGCCTCCATAAGTTGCATTTAGCCAACTTCATCTACTGACCATTCAAACCCATTTTAAAGTGAGTTTAAACCAAAGCGTTAGTATGACCAAAACTGAAGAAGGGGGTGAACTATGGCTTTGTCAGTCAACTCACATTAGCATAGGAAAAGTTGCTATACATTTCTAGAAGGATGGCAAAGTTATGGTTTTTCAAATATATTAAAATGACAATTTTTTTAAAGGACCATATCATGGAAAAACAGATTCTTGTTGTTTTTTTTCTTTCTTTAATTAAAAGAATAAAAGTAAAGTACATTGCACAGATCAATTAACTGCATTTTTGAAGGTCAACATGGTCCATATCTGCAAAAACATTGGTTCGGAATCCACGTTTTTTGTGAGGTCACAACAAGCAGTTTAGCCCCGCCAACCCACTGATGTTATAAGGAGTGTTTCATTCTGGACTAATATTTGAATGAGGCACGAAACTGGCATCCAATCAGAGCTCATTTACATATATTAGTCTTAAAGAAACAACAACAAACAGCTTGTTCAGTTCTAAACCATTAGTAGAGGTCAGGGAAAAATATGAATATATCCAATTGAGTCATAAACGTAAGATATGAAAAATGTTAGTATGTACAGTATGGTGTTTAGATTTGTATGATGATTCACTGTAACTGACTCAGTAATGAAGTGGATGAATCAGGTTCCATACACCGGGTGAGGGGCACAGAGCTGACTTTGATGGTGCTCATACTTTTACGGTTTCACCACGTTTTGAAATTGGGGTAGGGACTGATGCTGTTTACTGGAATCCAGTGATTGAAAGAGCTGTTTATGAGAGTAAACAGCATGCCCTGCCATTCCTAAACCTGCCTAAATATAAGGCTAGGCCTCTGAACTCCAGAGAAAGGTAATTGCTTTACTGCCGCAACGCATGACATTACAGAGAGAGGTCGGTGTGCTTCTCACCCAACCAGAACAAGCAGCCATTACTCATTCTATTGAAGAAGAAAGAAAGAAAAAAAAAAACCCTCCCCACCTCAGAAAGTTACAGCCTGGCTCCTGTCCAAGTCCGCAAGAAGAGTGTGTGTTTTTGTTGATGGCAGAACGTGCTGCTAAAGTTGTTTTTCTCCGCTGGACTTTTTTTTGGAGCATGTGTTGTTTGTGAGGTTTAAAGAGGGGCTTTTACTGTAAGCCAGTTTAGATGAATAAAGATGCCGTGTTTGCCCAGTTTCCAGTAATCTGGATGATGAGTTTTGATCTCACTTTGGATAGTTATGTTGATGAGCTGATGTGTCCAACCACATATTTCCAAATAAGCTACATGAGATGTAAGAAAGAGACAAACAAGAACCAACAGAGACCTACCAAGAAGGTTGGCACACGTCTGCTGAAAACTGTTACAGAAACTGTAGCATTATTAAAAAAAAAAAAAAAAAAGCTATTAAGATAAATACAGTGGACATATTTTTTTTTCTTTGGGGAAGCATTTTAACACATAACTTTTATAAATGTATATTTAATATATTTATTTATATGACAAAAAAAATAATTTATAATAATAAAATCACCACTACTACAATATAATATAATTATGTCATATAGTAATATAATATTAGTAGTAGTAGTATTAATTAGTCTACTTATTAATATAATTATTAATTTTATATTATGTAATGTATAATTAATATTATAAAATGTATCTTATATTTATTTATTTATTTATTTTTATATAACAAATGTAATATATTATTAATTATAAATCGTATCATGTATAATAATTGATGTTATATATTGTAAATTATATATAAAATAATATAATTAAATACTATTATTATTTGATATTATTATTATTATAATTATTATTATTATTAGTAGTAGTAGCTTTGTAGCTCAGTAGATGTCCTTATAACATGTCCAGAAACAATGTTTCTTGCACATTATGTGAGCCAAACATTGCAAAAATATTTACACCAACATTTTTGTCCAATTTTACCAGTAATTCCAAATGTCATAGCAACATTAAGAGTTTTGAGTTTTCTGCATTCTAGGAAATTACAGCCTGGTGATGCATAACTGGAAACAACTGCACTCGTGCGTTGCCTCAATGGATACACAGATTCTGAAAAAAGGTTTTTTAATATTGCAGAAAATTTCACTGTGTAGCTGTTTATAATTATACAATTATAATTTTGTTTATTATATACATATATTATAGGGTTGACAACAGTAAAGGAAAGCTAATTATGACCAATTAGCCCAATATCTTGTCACTGAGGCTAATCAGAGCCTAGTAGGCCTGATACATGTTCAATCCCTTTGCAGCGATGTGATTGGGTGGGATACTGGGGTGTGCGGTCAGTATGAAATATGAAATTTCACACAATCTGCTACTTTTCCGTCATCTCACACATGCAAACACATTATAACGAGAACATGTTATTATTAAAGGTCAAATGCAGCAGTTTCGTCATAAGACCGAAAAGGCAAAGGGGCTGAAATAAATCAGTGGCAAAAACCGAGTTGAGGCAACTGACCGCAGTCATTTCCACAATGTACAATAAATGTACAGGCATCAGTGAACTGCTACCACACTTCAGATCCAGTGACAACATTGTCTTCCCACTCACGCCGCCACAGACTCGATCCTCCGTGCGCTGTGTGTGACTGGGAGCACCAGCGTTGCACTGTCTTGTCGACCGATGGTGAGCTTTAGATCTAATTAACTGCGACTGAGTCAGCGTCTGGAGTCGGGCGAAAGCCAGACTAACCACACCTGCATCATCACACACAAACACACGCACTCTTTTGTTTGGCACCATGAAGCGGCTGAACTTCCTATCAGTCGTATTGCAAACTTTGACACAGTCGTACGCTGCCGACTCCCACGAACCACAAGGAACCACAACAGGTGTGTGGCTGACGTGAGCCGTGCAGCAGGGTGCTGTTTACATCCCTTTTTCGTTCTTTGTTCCTTTCCACAAAGACTGCAGGAGAAAACCACTGACGCAGTGTGGCCGCAGTCATGAGAGGGCCACAGTAAGAACATCCTAACCCACAGGCCAACACACAAAAAACGTCGACTTTCAAAGAAAACGTTTGGTGGCTGTAAGGGGGAGTGAGGGCCTGACTCATGTCCCGCGGCCGAAAGGGTTTTTCTTTTTCCAAATGATCAAGAACATGGTAGTGGAAGATTTTAGTGCACCACTGTGGCACCTGCATCAGCGTGTTTTGGCTCTAGTGTCAGTTTGATGTTTAAAGGACAGACTCAAAGCTCCATTACACACCTTTCCAACACTTTGGTGTGTAAACGGCAACAGGTTGTTGATTAACTCACGTTGGAAAGACTTGTTTCTGAGGTAACGGTTAGGGAGTTGCCCCTGTGATCTGAAGGTCGCTGGTTCAAATCCCAGACCGGTACCAGCCTGTGAGCAAGGTACAAATTTGATAATTACTGTCCCAGATTTTTGGAATTGGTGTTGTAAATGATCTCAGTTCCTGATATAAGTTTTACTCTTATTTCTCTAAGAATATACAATAATAATTAGGGACTGGCTCAAACAGCTGGATCGGGTATCGGTAACAATGAATGAATGAATGAAAGTGACTCTTTGTCATTGTGAACACACTCAAGCACCACTACGAAATGTGACCTCTGCATTTAACCCA
>JBBPDA010000001.1:50272800-50283459 GCA_037974385.1 Arnoldichthys spilopterus
GAGAGAGAGAGAGAGAGAGAGAGAGAGAGAGAGAGAGAGAGAGAGAGAGAGAAAGACAGCAAGAGAATCTATATGTTTAATTATATATATACATATATATAGTGAAGTCATTGCTCTTACGCATGTCGTAGGAATGTTCAGGGGTACATTTCACTACTCAATGTACTTGCAGAACTGTGTTTTTTTGACAAATAAACTGCTCAAATCTTGAACAAAACACTTCTTTCCACATGAACTCACCTGACCAGATCAGTCATACAGGATCCCACCACCACCACGTTCACCTCTTCAGCCATGTCCTAACGGAGACACACACATGCATAAATGCAAAATCAGTGAAGTCAATAAAGCCCCATAATAATATGCTGCAATTCTCTGAGGCGCTAAAACGGGACTCATTCGGAAGGGTAGAGACGAAGCTGGCATTGCTGTGGCTTGAAGAAGAGATGGAGGAAGTCGGCTTGAATTGGAGTTCTCAAAAAGCGCACACACTCGTAACCATCCGCATGTAGGAAACGTTTTCAATAGGTTGGAAATAGCTTTAATTGTGCTCCACATTGGACATGTGCCTATTGCACCAGAGGTGATTATTTCAAGACGGCACCATGTGATTGACAACAGCCAAGAAAATCCTTCATTAATTCAATCCCTTGCATGTATGCTATGCATGTGAATAGTAGTGTGCTAATCTGCTCAAATCTCCCAGCAGTCCTGAGGCACTGCGAAAGCTTGGCCGTTAGCTATGGGACAGCCTCGATTTTCCTCATCGTGGCTCATGTTTTCTGCACAGTCTGCACTATATTCAAATCGTCTGTATCGACTGGTTGCAGCCGTTTCACATCTAGGTCTAATCACATCTGACATTAATGTTTAATAGCCTAAATTAGTCGTGTTGCCCATGTTTGCCTAAATGACGGATAAAAAAATGCCATCCATTGCAAATTGGAGAAGGCAATCCTTATCCATGCCTGTGAAAGTTAACATGCCATGCAAATCCGCCTGTTTCTTGTAGAGAGGCTCCAAAATGCACAATGGCTTTTCAGTGCAGACAGCCACGCGTGGTCAATAATCCTCTGCGAGATGTCGTGTTGATTATGCAGGTTTGAATAAAGGTGGAAAGAAAAAAAAGAGAGATAAATTCACTGATATGGGTATGGTTATACAACATCTAGGTCAAACTAGAAAAGTACAAGTAGAATATTTGCGCTGCGACAGACTGAACATTGACTTCGGCTATGAAATATTATAAAAGTGACCTGTAAAGTCAGCTTGGTATGTTTAACAGAGGGTATTCAGAGGTCGATGTAATTAGGGTGATGCCAGTGATGTAATGGACCCTCCAGGCTGTCAGCACAGGGGTATTTTAGGGTGGAATCAGTGCCTACAGCATTGGCGCGAAGGTCCCATTGAGGTGGAGGCATATTTTGAGATGTTAGAGAGACATATTCTGCAATCAAGGCAGCTTCTCTTCTCAGGACGCCCAACGTTATTTCAGCAAGACAATGCCAGGCCTCATTCTGCACATGCTACAACAGCATGGCTTCATAGACACAGAGGGCGTGTGCTTGACTGGCCTGCCAGGAGCCCTGGTCTATCTCTTGTTGAAAATGTATTGAGATTCATGAAGAGAAGAATGTCAGATGACAGTGACCATGGACAGCTGAGCAGCTGAAGTATTGTAGCAAGCAAGAATAGGCAAAATTTCTACTTAAAGACTGCAACAGTTAATCTCTTCAGTTCCCAAACGACTGAACAGTGTAATTAACAGGAACGGTGATGTAAAACAGTGGTAAACACGCCTCCATCCCAACTTTTCGTGTTAGATGCATCAAATTCTATAATTGCTTATATTAACAAACTATATTTACGATGATCAATAAAAACATTGGAAATCTTTTCTTTGAACTTTATTTTTTTTTTAATTATGAATAATCCCAACTTTTCGGGAAATGGGCTTTGTATTATTCCGCAAACGGTTCTATTACTTCCAGCTAAAGAAGAGGTTCTTCGTCCTGTTAGCACTGGGTTAAAAGGTCTGTATTTTCCTCATAGAGCGCTTGGCTGAACAGTAATGAGCTGAATTAGGTTCAGGTCAAGCAGGAAAACATAAAAAATGTGCAATTCAGACCATACAAGCAGGACTGGGAAACACTGACCTTTGCATGGAAATCACACTGCATTGAACCACTGACAGGTGAAGGACACTGATAATCTCATTACAATGGCACCTGTCAAGGGATTGGATATATTAGGCAGCAAGTGAACGGTCAGTTCTTGAAGTTGATGTGTTGGAAGCAGGAAGGTGAATAAGGACTGGAGAGACAAAGGCCCAAATTGTGATGATGGGACAAATGAGTCAGAGCTTGTGGAGTGTTGCTGTGGTTAGTATCTACCAAAAATGATCCAAGGAAGGACAACTGGTGAACAGCATCATGGGCACCCAAGACTCACTGATGCATGCAGGGAACAAAGGTTAGCCAGTATTCTGCAGTCCCATAGAAGAGATACTGTAGCATAAATTGCTAAAAAGGCTAATGCTGGCTGATAGAAGAAGTGTCAGAACACAGCTGACTGCCGGCCTAAAGGGGTGGGGTGGGGGTGGGGGGTTCACCCAGGACAGGAGGCCAACGCATCGCAGGGCAACACAGAGACAGACAACCATTCACACACACATTCACACCTACGGGCAATTTAGAGCTTTCAATCAACCTACTGCAGCCTTTGGACTGTGTGAGGAAACCGGAGAACCCGGAGGAAACACACGCAAACACGGGGAGAGCTGGCAAATTCCACACAGAAAGGCCCCTGTGGCCGACCCGGGGATCGAACCCAGGACCTTCTTGCTGTGAGGCTACGGTCTGACAAATCACCTTTTTAAATGTGGAAGGCCAGGCATGTGTATATCACTTAACGGGGGATATGATGGAACTGGGATGCACTATGGGAATAATGCAAGCTGGCAGAGGAAGTGTGATGCTCTGGGCAGTGATATGCCGAGAAACCTTGAGACCCTGGCACACTTCTGACACAAACCTTGGGCAGTGGTGGCCTAGTGGTTAGGACACTGCCTTTGAGACCTGAAGGTCTCAGGTTCGGGCAGCACTACTGAGGTACCCTTGAGCAAAGTACCGTCCCGCTACACTGCTCCCCGGGCGCTGTTGATAGCTGCCCACTGCTCCCCGTGTGCATGTGTGATGGGTTAAATGCAGAGGTTGCATTTCGTTGTGGTGCTTGAGTGTGTTCACAATGACAAATAGTCACTTTCACTTTCACTTCATTCAAGTGGCATTGATTTATCACCTTATCACCTAGTTAACCATTTCTGCAGGCCAAGTACACCCCTTCATGTCAATGGTAGTGCCTAACGGCAGTGGGCTATTTAGGCAGGATAATGCACCCTGTCACACTGCGAGCATTTTTCAGGAACCGTGTGAGGAACATAAAGACTTCAAAATGACGCCTTGGCCTCCAAATTCCCCAGATATCATTCTGGTCCAGCATCTGCACTGGACAAAATACTCAGACCCATGGAAGCCCCAGGACTTAAAGGATCTGCTGCTCATGTCCTGGTGCTAGATACCACAGCACACCTTTAAAGTTCTTAGGACATACCAAATATCATGAAACAGTAAAAAATTAAATACATTTGTCATTGTGAACACACTCGAGCACCACAACGAGATGTGACCTCTGCATTTAACCCATTACACGTGCACACATGGAGCAGTGGGCAGCTATCAACAGTGCCCTGGGAGCAGTGTAGTGGGATGGTACCTTGCTCAAGAGAACCTCAGTGGTGCCCAGGGACTCGAACCTGCAACCTTTAGATCTCAAAGGCGGCGTCCTAACCATTTACTCATTTGGCTGACGCTTTTATCCAAAGCGACTTCCAAGACGTGGAGCAGTGTAGTGGGATGGTGGAGCAGTGTAGTGGGACGGTACCTTGCTCAAGAGCACCTCAGTAGTGCCTGGGCCGGGACTCAAACCTGCGACCTTCAGGTCTCAAAGGCAGCGTCCTAACCACTAGGCCATTAAAGCGTCTCAATATTGTTGTATATTATAGGGTATAAATAAAATCTCTCAGCCCTTGCAGTTAGAAAATTACACACTAAATTCTATATTGAACACCGTGATTTCGATATCACACCGATTCATTGTCCCGCCCTTGTATTTGCATAATCTTTTTCTATTGGCAGTTGTAAAAATCATACTCTCGGCAGAGCCCAGACACACAGAAACACAAATAACCGCTGCAACTTTCAGTTTGGAAGGTAAAACTGCACACATTACTTACTGTCGCTGTCAGCTGTGTGTGTCTAAGAGCTGAGCCTAAAGCGCAAAGTTCACTCACTGCACTTCAGACTGACAACAACAAAACACGTGTGCGGCTCTGAAAGAAGCCCGAATCCACTCCTGTTTCTTTAAACGTGTATATTTGTCATTTAACACACATCTGATGGCTGCTAATTTAGGAAAAACAGCTTTTGCGCAGCCGCTGAATGTAGTTTGCGTGGCGAAGATGAGCACAAATTAGCCGAGGCAACTCGGGAACGGCGATACAGACAGGCGTTCGCGTAGACGTCCTGCGGAAGGACCCCAAACAACAGCAGTACAGGAAGACAACAGCAGCCGTTTAGCAAAACAGCTGTGATTAATGCTGATAAAGGTACAGACATTTGACGACGGAGCACAATTTTATGTCGCGACGAACAGCATCACTTAGCTAAACTCGGGGACAAATAGTTTAGAGAAGTCTACAGGCTCTTTTTGCAGTGCTGTTAGCATGTTAGCATCCGCCGCGCTTCACTCCTTCACTCCTGCCCTTAAAAAACCAAAATAAATGTATTAAAATATCTATATATTTTTTTATTTTAATCAGTATGACACGTCGAGTGATTGGATATGATTATGTTCAGTTGTAGTTGTTGTTTATGTTATGATTTGGCTTTTTTAAAATAAGTGCTAACTTTTTATTGTTTTTTTTTATTATTAATTCAGCTTTTAATAAATGTCGCCGATACTTGAAGTCTTACTTTTTTGTTTTCATTTTTTTATTATTATTATTAGTTTATTAAATGACAAAATCAGGCACTACTGAGGTTCCCTTGAGCAAGGTTCCGTCCCACTACACTGCTACACTGGAAGTCGCTTTGGATAAAAGCGTTAGCCCAATGAATAAATGTAAATTATGCTTTTATTTTGTTACCTGAAGAGTAGGGATGTGACAGTACACCAGGGGGTAGTTCCCCTCCTCAAACACACTCACTACACCTGGCAGTTAACAGGTGAGCTGAAGCAGGTGTGTTTGAGCAGGGAAAACAGACAGATTTCACACCGGCCCTCCTGGACCTGAGTTGGACACCCCTGCAATACACTAAGGTCATGAGACAAGATGATATTTTAACCGTATTTTTAAGAAGACTGCAAAGATGAAATGTAAGAGTGGAAAAATGACCATTTATTTGTCACAAAATGCAAAACGATGCAGGTGCATTTTAATACATGTGAATGAATGTCACTTCTGTTTTACTTCGAATTATGAATTATCATATGCAATAAGAGACAGAACAATATACAAGCACTATAAAATGTTCTGCAAAGCATAAATTAAAAAAATCTTCGTCTTATTATTTTAAATGCAATAAGTGCAATCCATAATCAAAGTAGTGCTCAAACAGAGACTGACCATTTTTTTATTCAAGCATAATGCAGAGCTGAGACATGATTACAACTACACGGCCCAGCCTAAGATGTGGTCATGTTCTTGTTGCTCACCTACTAAGCAGTCGCTTGTTCGACTTGACGTTTAACTTCATTTACTTTGGCTTTATATGTGTCTTGGCCTGGTCATGTTGCTGTGAACTGTCAGAGCAGTGGCTTTTCACATACAGACTTTTAACACTGTGTATCAGTATTGAAATGCGTGCGGCTTCAGAAGCTGCCGACCCTTTCGTTAAGTCAATAATTGATCCAGATGAGACTCATACTGTTTGTTCTGTTGTTTCACCTTGGCCTTCAGCAGAGAGATTTCCGAGCAGAAGATGAACAGTCTTTCTCCGGAGGTGGCACTGAGCCGGATCTCTCCTGAGCTGCGTCCTTTACTGTGCAGTGTTGTGCGCAATGGCCGTGTTGGTTTAGACTCCACTAACTGCCTGAGGATTACTGACCTTAAAACTGGGTGAGTGTCATATTGAGGTATGAGAGCTCGCAAGTGCGATATATACCAACCCTGAAACACGAGTGTGTGATTTGTTAACTCTCATTAGAAATAAATAAACTAATTTAGAATTTGACCCCATCACTACACTCAGAAATGTTGGTAAAGGGCCACGTTTCAATAGTGAATGTTGCACCTTTCTTTACATTACCTTTGTTACATCATCGTTCCTTTGAATTACACCGCTTAATCATTTGGGAACTGAGGAGACTAACTGTTGCAGTTGTGCAAGTGGACCAACTGGAATAGTTTGGTGTTTTACACATCTGTAGCACACTCACATGCATAAATGTTATTGGATCATATTTTTCCAAAGAAATACATTAATATAGCTGCATAAATGGCCAAATATAATCGTTTTTTCTTTCATTTCATTGACTAGATAGACTAGTTTCCTTCATCTGCTTTTAAGACTTATTTAAAAATCAGATGTTTTAGGTCGCATTCGTTGTGGGCATTGGTGGCCTAGTGGTTAGGACGCTGCCTTTGGGACCTGAAGGTTGCAGGTTTGAGTCCCGGCCCGGGAACTACTGAGGTACCTTTGAACAAGGTTCCATCCCACTACACTGCTCCCTGGGCACTGTCTGTAGCTGCCCGCTGCTCCACGTGTACACGTGCGATGGGTTAAATGCAGAGGTCACATTTCGTTGTGTTGTTTGAGTGTGTTCACAATGACAGAGTCACCGTCACATTCATATAGAAAAATAGAACATTTTACAGGGTTCACAAACTTTCAAACACCACTGTATACACACTACGTACTATTTGCGTCAGTGTCCTAGCGGTTAGGACTTTGTCCTTGTGAAAAGAAGGTTGCAGGTTCAAGTCCCGACCCAGGTACCTCAGGTAAGAGGAAAGGCCCACTGTGACCTTTTAATCAGCTCAGTACAACCTAGTCATCCTCCATGGGGGGCACATTCACCCACTGCTCAAACTATGGAGTTATTTTACCATAAACAAGAGAAGGAAAACGGAGAAGGGAAGAGAACTATTCATCAGAGTGAACACACTGCAGTAAGAGGTCATACAGGGGTCAGACCATCTTTTAATAGATTTCCCTCTCTTGCTTTCCCTCTCTTTCTCTCCAGCTGCACATCACTGACTCCAGGGCCATGTTGTGACAGATTTAAGCTGCACATCCCATACGCTGGAGAAACTCTCAAATGTAAGTTGTAGATGCTCTGCCGAAACACTCCCATTAGTCAGATGCCAGAAGGTCAGAGTGCACAGAAATATTTGTGCATTCTCCGAGCTTGTAGACCTGGAACGTTTACCAGTTTCAGTAGCACACATACTTAACTCTGGTGGAAAACATGAGCAATATTTTTCTGTTTAAGTGAGTTTTGAATATGAGTGAGCTTTCTGTATTGATCATAGAGGTCCATTCACGCACCTATTGCATGTTCCAAGTCATTCAGAATGTCAGTATCACTTTTATCTTTAAGTTTAGACTTTCTTTGTGTGTTATGGTCTTAGTCAGGACGCTGAACATGTCTGAAATTGCGTATACAGCGGTGCACACATGCATTGAAGGTGAACAGTGGGTAGATACATCAGTTAGCTCTTCTTCTATCCTTATATTCTGGGATAATCTGAAGATATGGGATATGATGAAGGCATGATTTGTGTCTTTCTCCACCAGGAACAGTTGTGCAGTGTCTATGAAGTTCATTATGGCTTCAAGCAGATATCAGTGCCAAGTTTATATCAATTGCCAAGAATATGTTCATTATTTGTGTCCTAAACAGACCTGTTGGGGGGGGAGGGAGGGGGAAGCCTCTTGGAGGACAGTCATTTTATTCAGTGCCACCTCACACTGATTTCCCACTTGGGCCACAAGCACTTTGTAATTTAAAAGAAGGTATAAAAAAATATCTTTCGAGAATCGGTTTAGATGTCCGGGTATCTGTATGGAATAATTCTGAACAATCATCTAAATTATGGATTTGCCTCCCCCTCCCCCCCCAACATGTTTGAATTCTATTCCGCATGTCTGTCTGTGTTGCCCTGTGATGGGTTGAGCCTCCTGTTCTGGGTGAACCCTGCCCTGGGCCCACAGTCAGCATTGGCTCCAGCTTTCCCCCACGACACGAAATAGAAGAAGCGGTTTGGAGAACGAACGAATGAACGAATTTAGTCCACAAAATGTGATTTGAGCATGATCTGAAAAATGCTTTGATCCAGTTGGTTAATTTTTGTTGAAGTGCAAGCTAATGCTGTTGATGATGAGCTGTCAAACAAGATTCCTGTGACATTAATGAGTTATTGTGTCTTCTGTTATTGTGGTGGTTGGCTGTGGCACCGCCTTTGTTCACTCAGCCATAGAAAAAGTAAGAATCTGTAGAACGCCATAGCCGTCATGTGGTGGCCATTTCTCATCGTGCAGTAAAGCAATGTGGGGCATGAGGCATCTGTGATGTTACTTAAGTTCTTAATGAAGGTTTTAGTCATGTTACTGATGGAAATGCAATAAACAAATTTCCCTTTGATTTCAAAATATGCCTCTGAGTATAAGTGTGAGAGCGTTTATCTGTGCTGGTTCCAAGTACCGCAATTCAGCAAGGGGCTGTTTAATGTTACCAAATGGGGTTTGATAGTAATTATAACTCAGCAGTGATCTTAATTGACTGTTCCGGTAATAGGTGTGAGTCATGAGGCACTCAAGTAGGAATTTTTCTGGGAAACATGTGTTCCTTTGAGACATACTTGTGTACAGAGCTCAGCAAAGATGAACTGGAGTCTATAGGTAGATCTGGGCTGAGCAGAGCTGTAGTCTATAGGTAGATCTGGGCTGAGCAGAACTGTAGTCTATAGGTAGATCTGGGCTGAGCAGAGCTGTAGTCTATAGGTAGATCTGGGCTGAGCAGAGCTGTAGTCTATAGGTTAATCTGGACTGAGCAGAACTGGAGTCTATAGGTAGATCTGGGCTGAGCAGAGCTGTAGTCTATAGGTTGATCTGGGCTGAGCAGATCTGGAGTCTATAGGTTGATCTGGACTGAGCAGAGCTGGAGTCTGTAGGTTGATCTGGACTGAGCAGAGCTGGAGTCTATAGGTTGATCTGGGCTGAGCAGATCTGGAGTCTATAGGTTGATCTGGACTGAGCAGAACTGTAGTCTATAGGTTGATCTGGGCTGAGCAGAACTGGAGTCTATATGTAAATCTGGACTGAGCAGAACTGGAGTCTATCGGTTGATCTGAAATGAGCAGAACTGGGGTCTATATGTAAATCTGGACTGAGCAGAGCTGTAGTCTATAGGTTGATCTGGGCTGAGCAGAACTGGAGTCTATATGTAAATCTGGACTGAGCAGAGCTGGAGTCTATATGTAAATCTGGACTGAGCAGAGCTGGAGTCTATCGGTTGATCTGAAATTAGCAGAACTATCCCTAGGTGGCAGTTCAGCCCTAAGTGGCAATTTTCAATTCACACATTTAATTGTCTTTAATCATTGTCACCAGAAAGGCATATGGTACCAGGACTGCACCTAGTGATGCTCAGTGTTCGCCATCTGTGTTTTGAAGTAATACCTTAGACCAGGATTGTTCACCTCTGGACCCGGAGGGCCAGGGACCAGCGCAAACTGGTAATTCCCCTAGTCAAACTCGTACTAAACCACCAGCTAACAGATGAGTCGAATTAGTTGTGTTTAAGCAGGGACGTCACCAAACAGTGTTTGAACTGTTGGAAGTGCTACCTTGCCCTTGACTCTTTGACAGAGGAAGCTTGCATGATCTTCAAAGTACAAGCACTACTCTCCTATGTGAGATGGTGCTCCCTCAGAGGAACAAACACTTATTTCTGGGTTTAGAAGAGTTCCTGTTACTGGCGTAAAAGCAACAGTCACATGTTGGAAATGTGGGCCGTATGTGGGCTGCTTTTTTTGTGCGATGACAATTGGCATCATTTTCATTTAATTATCCAAAAAGTCCTAGATGCCTTCCCGAGTCACCAGTAAACAACTAAAGTCATTCTGGGAATAGTTTCCTGGATTAAATTTCACAACAGCCAGTGGTTGACAACTCCTAGATGACTCAATTCTGTTTCATAACTCTGCAACCCCAGTGTTCCTGAGAGAGATGACTTGCTTGGACATTATACTGTTCGGTGTCACAAAGCTACGCCTCTTTATAAAATCCTCCTAAAACTACATGTAATTGTGTTGGTGTACCGATTTCAGAATCCCCCCTGTACATGTATTATCTTTCTAATTAGTGAAGGCAACCTGACTTGGGTGTTCTAATTGACAAGTTTTCACTAAGCTACCCCCCATAACAGGAAACGCCTGAGCAGAACTGGAGTCTATAGGTTGATTTGGGCTGAGCAGATCTGGAGTCTATAGGTTGATCTGGGCTGAGCAGATCTGGAGTCTATAGGTTAATCTGGACTAAGCAGAGCTGGAATCTATATGTTGATCTGGGCTGAGCAGAGCTGGAGTCTATAGGT
>JBBPDA010000001.1:50283559-50297393 GCA_037974385.1 Arnoldichthys spilopterus
GGACTGAGCAGAGCTGTAGTCTATAGGTTGATCTGGGCTGAGCAGAACTGTAGTCTATAGGTTGATCTGGGCTGAGCAGATCTGGAGTCTATAGGTTGATCTGGGCTGAGCAGATCTGGAGTCTATAGGTTAATCTGGACTGAGCAGAGCTGTAGTCTATAGGTTGATCTGGGCTGAGCAGAACTGTAGTCTATAGGTTGATCTGGGCTGAGCAGATCTGGAGTCTATAGGTTGATCTGGGCTGAGCAGATCTGGAGTCTATAGGTTAATCTGGACTGAGCAGAGCTGTAGTCTATAGGTTGATCTGGGCTGAGCAGAACTGTAGTCTATAGGTTGATCTGGGCTGAGCAGATCTGGAGTCTATAGGTTAATCTGGACTAAGCAGAGCTGGAGTCTATAGGTAGATCTGGGCTGAGCAGAACTGGAGTCTATTGGTTTATCTGGACTGAGCAGAACTGTAGTCTATAGGTTGATCTGGACTGAGCAGAGCTGGAGTCTGTAGGTTGATCTGGACTAAGCAGATCTGAAGTCTGTAGGTTGATCTGAATTTAGCAAAACTGGAGTCTATAGGATGATCTGGACTGAGCAGAACTGGGGTCTATAGGTAGATCTGGCCTGAGCAGAACTGGGGTCTATAGGATGATCTGGACTGAGCAGAACTGGGGTCTATAGGATGATCTGGACTGAGCAGAACTGGGGTCTATAGGATGATCTGGACTGAGCAGAACTGGAGTCTATAGGTAGATCTGGACTGAGCAGAACTGGGGTCTATAGGATGATCTGGACTGAGCAGAACTGGGGTCTATAGGATGATCTGGGCTGAGCAGAACTGGGTTCTATAGGTAGATCTGGGCTGAGCAGAATCTTTCTAATTAGTGAAGGCAACCTGACTTGGGTGTTCTAATTGGCCAGTTTTCACTAAGCTACCTCCCATAACCGGAAACGCCAAAGTATTAGCACTGATTCATGGAAGTCCAAGACTTTAAAGGAGAAATTGGGCTGCATTAGCATCATGAAGTCCTCGAACACGTCTTTTTATACTCCTAATAAAAGCATATTGTGTGGCATCTCTGATGGCCTCTAATTGCAGGTTGGAGGAAGTAGAACATGCATTAGTAGAACATTTTTGATGATGGCTGCTGATGGCTGATGCTTATGAAGTGGGCCTCTCTATTGTCTCTTCCTTTGGGAGGAGGTTTGATTGTTCATTCTGGGGTATGAATGCTCAGTCTGCTCTTTGCATGCAGAAGCATGGTGCACGGACTAGCACATAGTGTTCTTGGTTTTGCCCCAGCTGGGGCAGTATTTCTTAAGTGCCTGTTTGACATGTTGCCCAAAGGCCTACCTCAATGGGTGCTTCATAACTCCTTAGCACGGATGGGGCCTCTGACAAAGCAACGTCGTGGAAGGAGGCTGGGAGGAATCGGTTTGATGTTGTTGGCAAATGGCTTTCTTGTTTCTCCAACTAATGTGGCAGATTTATGACAAACATTTGCTTGACATGCTTCCAGCTCCCATCTGTGGAAAACTACTGCCTTGTGTTTGCTGGGCTCGCCGTTCTTTTCTCCTCGGAGGGGAAAAAACAGGTTTAAAAAAAAAAAAGATAAAACGAGACCAAAAAATGTTGCAGCCTTATTGACCCAGTTATGAAGACAAGTACTGGGGCTTGTTGACATGTAAGAGGTCAAATCTGAACATGTGTTTGCCAAGTAGCTCAGCCATGTTGATAGGCCTGACCTCGAGTTTAGAAAGTAAGTGACTGTTTGTCATTGTGAACACACTCAAGCACCACAACGAAATGCAACCTCTGCATTTACCCCCTCACACGTGCACACGTGGAGCAGCGGGCAGCTACCAACAGCGCCCGGGGAGCAGTGTAGTGGGACGGTACCTCAGTAGTGCCCGGGCCGGGACTCGAACCTGCGACCTTCAGGTGTTCACCATAGAAGTACTGCTTATATTTCAGTTGCTCGTTGGTTTCTTGACTCCCCACTGACTTCAAGGAGGCGTGAGGTTGATATTCCATAAATTTCATTCATGTTCTAATATTATCTGCAGTTTTCATAGCAATATCGCCTACAATATCACCTTCAAGTCTTTTTATGAGTGCCCTTATGCATGATAAACGTTCAACACATCTCCTTTGTTGTTTAATGCACAGCAGCATAAAAAGCCTTGCAGCCACTTTAACCTGTTCTTAGATATAATGTAGTAATGGTCGTTTATTGTCATACTGATGGCTGATTGTTCTTCTAGGGGACATAATCTTTAACGCCAGAGACCCTGAGCTGCCTCCTGACTTCATATTTGGGGAAGATGCAGAGTTCTTGCCAGAACCATCAGAACTGCCGGTAAGTCACGTCTCAGCAAACTGCTCCTACAAGCTTGATCCTGGAAAGGCATGGGAAAACACAGGGCTGAATTCCAGCCTTCGAATTTACTTGGCCAAGTTACAGGCTTGATGTTCCATTGGTTGCCATTTACTGTTTTATTCATTTTTCATGTGTTTTCTTACATTAATGGTGGCATTGACCAATGACTTGCAGGTCCTTCGCCTTGTGACGGTCCTTCTAATCATTTTAGTGCTGATGATGTCACAGTTGGGGGTCCAATAGGAGCACTCTGTCCGATGGCTATCGGGGGCTATGCTGGCTTAGTGGTTAGGACCTAGTGAACAGAAGGTCCCGGGTCCCCTATAGCAAAGTACCATCCCACTACACTGCTCATAGCTGCCTGCTGCTCTACATGTGCACACGTGATGGGGAAAGTGACTATTTGTCATTGTGAACACACTCAAGCACCACAACGAAATGTGCATTTAACCCATCACACGTGCACACGTGGAGAAGCGGGCAGCTACTAACAGCGCCCGGGGAGCAGTGTAGCGGGACGGTACCTTGCTCAAGGGAACCTCAGTAGCGCTCAGGCTGGGACTCGAACCTGCGACCTTCAGATCCCAAAGGCAGGCAACCACTAGGCCACCACTGCCCACTTAAGTGCAGAGGTCACATATCGTTGTGATGCACTTCGTGTGATTGAGCGTGTTCACGGTGACAAGTGAAGGTGATATTTTTTGGTGATGTGGTGTAAGTCATTAGTTATGTTGGTTAAGATGCTGATGGTTTTAGTCCCACTTTGAGCTCACAATGATAAATTCGATCACCTGATGCTGCTTTTGCTTTCTTAAAAATTGAGCAGGAACCATAACTTTTGTCTGTTCTCAACAACACTTGCATACTGCTCACTACATACTGGCCAATGCGGTCACAAGTAGTGAGTAGCATGCAGGATGTGATCAACAAGACGTTTTTTGGTATGCCACAGATAACAAGATGACGCACCACTTTGGTGACACTGGCAGTGTTCTCATTGTGATCTACTGAATCATAGATGCGAGACCACCATTTTGGATGACCGTAGAAGCTGTAGACGTGGTCTTGACCACCTGATTACGCCTAAATGGTTTTAAAGTGGAGGTAACGGTAAAGATCTCAAGAACCGGGGTCGTTCTTAAAATCTGATGGTCTCAGCGTCTGATGTTGGGTCCCTTCCCTGTGGTACAGCTATTGCCTCCCATAGGACTGCAAACTAGTAGGCAGAGCAGTATACAGCATATGCTGGTGCAGTATGCAATACCCACTGTGCTGTTTCGGGCCTGTACATTCATAGATTAGCTTAAACCGATGTTCTTCTCTGTGTTGACTTACTCATTCCTGGATGTTGTACAGATGGATTGAGATATTCGATGTTTTTGAACTAAATTACTTAATTACCACCACTAACTAAAAGCTGCCTCTCAGATCTGCATGACTCCGAGCCAGAAAAGAGGAATATGGCAGCAGAACAATGGTTCTGCTGTGATTTACAGTCATGCCTTTGAAGCAGCAAAGCAACTTCAGTTGTTTCGGCTTCCTTTTAAGCAGTTCGTTAAGTCAGATGCCTGGTATTGATATGCATGTCTGACTCAGCGGCCATGTTTGACCCTGAGGCCTCCTGTTTGTTTTTTTTTAAAGCAAGCGTTGGTGAATTACATAAGAACTGCGTCTGCCCCTGCAGTGATGTAAATATCCACCTTCTGGGGGAGACTGCAGGCTTCCATAGGGAGCACATGGTGTGAGGTAATCAACGCTGCTGGTAGTGGAGGCAAGAGTAAAACCCTTCCATGTCATAGTGTGGGATGTTGTTGGTTTTTTCGTCTTCTTAGTGACTGAATGTTAAGGGAGTTTGGTGAACCCGCTCGCCATATTTTCCTCGGTTCGCAAGCAGCATGTTTTGCAGCTTTCTGTGATAAGCGGAGATTCGCAGACAGACAGATTTGCGGGTAAGCTGACAAGCGTGTAGTCCAACAGATGGAGCGTTGGATGGGCCTGTCGCTGGAGCCCAGGTAAACTTGGGGAATTTCACATGCCAGTGCTATTCCAAGATCACAGGGGAAAATCTGACACTCGTATACTGGAAAAAGGTCTTACACTCAGACTTTTCCGTCGCTGCGAAGATGTCAGGCATGCTGTGTGTTTGGCCTGTCTAGACTGCAGTAGCTAATTTTCTCACGTCACATTTACTCTGTAGGATCTCCTGTGTTAAAAAAACCCAAAAACATTCATTTGAATAGTGTGTGATCTAAACCAAAATGTCCAGATTACGAACGCAAACTATCTGGTGAAACCCGACTAAGTCTCATTAGCATGACATTTAGGATCAGAACCGACCCAGCCGTCAGTGTGCCTGGGCTGTCAGCCGTCCTCTGTAGTTTGTGCCGTTTCCGCCGTTTTGGCCCGTCGAGCATGTTGTATTGGCACTGGCCGTTGGCAGTGGGAGAGAGCTGAGAAGCAGTGTGCGAAGAAAGAGAGCAAAGCGAGAAAACGGCACTCTCAAGAGGACACGCGCAGAGTCGCTTGGTCTTTCAACACCAGCGCGAGCAAGAACGTTTTGTCGCTCAGGGCTGGACTTTTGAACACGCTTCGCTAATTGAATGTCTGAGGTTTTAGCGAAACGGTGTTTGCATTTTTAGTTGCCAGCAGGAAGGGGGTTGATTTTGTTAGAGGGGCCAGTGCTCTGAAGCGGCTCCAGTACCACGCTAACGTAAAATAAAGAAGGAAAGAAACTGTATTTTCATTCCATGCTTTTTATTTAGTGAAGTGAAAGTGACGCTTTGTCATTGTGAACACACTCAGGCACCACAACGAAATGTGACCTCTGGATTTAACCCGTCACACGTGCACACGTGGAGCAGTGGGCAGCTACCAACAGCGCAGTGTAGTGGGATGCAAACGCTTTCATTCTTAGTGTGGCCGTTAAAGGGTCGACACTCATAAGAGTTTATAAGCAGGGAAGTGTGGTTTTCCATGAAACAGGCTTATTAAATGACAAACCCTGCCTCTGCAAACACTGGACCATCCAAATGAAGGTTTACCAAAAGTCCAGCCTGCACCAGACTATGCGTTTTGCAAGAAGACATTAGTCAAAACAGATCCCTGCCAAAAAGGCAGCAGGCTGGCAGTGAGCACGTTCGCTTATTTTTAGAAACCGAAAGTAAGCAATGCACACTTACACCGTTTCTGTGTTTACGTTTGTAAATTCGGCGTGAATGACACGGATCGGACACGGCGAGCCATGACCGGAACATAACTCTGCAGCTGTTTGAGACACGGGTCCGTGTGTGTCCGGCCTAGACGCCTAGGCGGGTTCAGATGTCCAGTGCACTATTTTTGCAGTGGCGGTTCAAAAATCCCCTGCTTGTGTCAGAGCGCTGGAAGACGACGGGTATTGCTCATCGTCTCCTAACTCCAGCTGGAAAGAAAAGGGGGAAGCACCTCCGTCCTGCCAGAGCTGACGGCTGCTGTGTGTTTACCTTGGTCTTGGCTATGGCATGTGCACCTACACGTTTCTGTCAGGGGGCTATTTTTCTTTCTTTTTTCCGCTGTAGTCCTCTAGTCTGATCGCTCTGCTTACTCTCATCTATCCTCCTGTTTATCCAACGTCCAGGACGACCGCCCCCGCCCCCGCCCCCCTTTTTTAATAATGCTCGCCAATTGTTATTCTTATAAAAGCAGCGATCGCATCAGTTATGATCTTTGGAGCCACGAATGCAGCCAGAGATTATGCTCGTCATCTGGTTTATGTTATCTTGGCTTGTTTCTCAGAGATAGATAATGTGGGATAGAACCGATGGTCAGCAGGATGCCGTATTCCTTGCTGTGTGCCATGTGCATGCCTTCTTCGTTTGAGGGAAGCGTCCTGATCTTTCTGTGGGATTTGCCAGTTCTGTTTTTAACTCTACAGGTCAAATCAAGTCAATTTTATTTCTATAACGCCTTTTGCAACTGAAGCAGATTCCATGTCCAAGCCTCTAATGAGCAGGCCAGAGGCGACAGAGGCGAGGAGAAACTCCCTAAGCTGGAGGAAGAAACCTTGGGAGCAACCATGGTCGACACCAACCGAAAGGAAAGAAGTTCATAGCAGCGGCATCAGCTAAAAGCCTAAAGCTTGGAGCAACATATTTAGTGAAAGTGACTCTTTGTCGTTGTGAACACACTCAAGCACCACAACGAAATATGACCTCTGCATTTAACCCATCACACGTGCACACGTGGAGCAGCAGGCAGCTACCAACAGCGCAGTGTAGTGGGATGGTACCTTACTCAAGGGTACCTCAGTAGTGCCCAGGCCAGGACTCGAACCTGCAACCTCCCAAAGGCAGCGTCCTAACCACTAGGCCACCACTGCCCACAATCTAGCATATCTAGCATATGAAGCATATAGAGTAAAGTGAGATGTTCTGTGGTGGCTGAACTAGTTAAACAGGTGGTAAGGAGGCCCCACTGATGGATGATCTGGTTGAAAGTATAGTTCCTAGTGTATAGTGACTCCATACGAGGTTCTCCTCAGCAGGCGTGAGTGGGTTCCAGCGGTAAGAACAGGAATTTCTTATTGTGCTATGTAGAGGAGTCGGGAAGGGAGGGCGACAACAGTTGCTTTGTTTTGGACATTGTGTCGGGGTTGCCACCAAGCATATTTTACACCCGGATTTACGCAGCGCGCTCAAGCTCTTCTGCAGCCCTTGGCTTGTTTTCACCTAAGGGGAGTAAACACTGGGCTCTTCTCACAAGACTCTGTGGAATTCCTGACGTCCCAGTAAAATGTTTGTCCCGCTTACGGTCTGCAGTGGATATTATTAGCTGCTAACCTCCGTGTTGTTTCCTTGGCCTGAGCCGTGGAATAAAAATGGAGCTGACGCTGCAGCATTTATGGGCGAAAACAATCTGGGCCCTAATGAAGTCTGCTTCCAAGATGAAATCAGTTTCTGATGGTGGGCAGCTTGCCCTCAGTGTTCGCAGTCTGTGCTTAGGAATGTCTGACTGGGACGTGTCTCAGAGGTTGTTTGTTTGGGAACTGGGCCTCATTGAAACACCCAAGGCCTAAATTCAGATGGCATATTATTGGTTAGAGCACTCGTGCCACATTATAATTCCATTACATGTTTTCTAGTGTCATTATCATCACAAAGGGGAGCTACTGCCCATACGTTCAACCTGACTGACCCTCATCACGGCCCACCTGCATACTAGGAATGCTGTGCTTTCTACCATCACTGAGGCTTCCAGCCAGACCGCACTGTCCATTAGATCGTCTGCTACACTAGGACTATAGGATCCGCCGCTTTGCATTCTGATCTGCTATGACCGGGGTTCCTGTCAGTTTTTACCCTTGAACAAATTGTTCAATCAGGGGCTTCTTTCGTTCCTGCTTACACCTGAAACTTCTGGACTAATGGCGCCTTCATAAACTGAGATTTTTTAAATCGTTTTGACTGTTGTTTATTGTTACTGCCATCTGTTGTCAACCAGAGGAGGATGGGTTCCCCTACTGAGTCTTGGTTGCTCCCAAGGTTACTTCCTACAGCTTAGGGAGCTTTTCCTTGTCTTGGCTCACTCATTAGGTGACTTTCTACAGTGTCTTTGTGACGACGTCAGTTGTAAAAAATCCTATATAAATAAACCGAGTTGCCATCAGACAAAAACCTTGCGTTTCTGTTTTTGTCTCTTTTTTTTTTTAACAATTTTTCAACAGCAGATGACATTTGTGTTGTGCCAAAATTTTACAACGAATACAGCGAGAGAAATGGGTCTAAAAAACGACCAAATAGTGCATTTTACATTAACCTCCATTGTAAGGTAAGAAGGTTTTTGTGGGGGGTTTTTTTCATGTAAAGTTGCCATTTGGGAGATACAAGGTTTATGTCTGAGCAGCGATAACCACAATCGACACCTTTACTATATGAGGTGGTTAGAAACAAAAACTCTTTCTTTTCTTTGTTTCTTTTGTTCCGTTTTCTGAACAATGGAATTCCCTTCACGTGGTCTCAGTAAAGGTCACTCAGAAGTGAAAACCACCCGTCGTTATGTTTGATAATCATGCAGATAATTAGAGACAAAATAGAAATGATGCGTGTGGTCGGCGGAGAACAGTGTGTGTTGTGGTCAACCGAATGAAAAGTCACCATCGTTACATCAGCGTCCATTTTCAGCGCATTCTCTCATACATAATTGACCACAGCCGTTACTTACCACTCCACACTGACAGTGGCTCTTTGTTTAATTCACTACACACTGATAAACAAGCAATGGACACAAATTCGCTGGTGACTGTGCATTCACTTGTTCCCTTGGCTTTTTCATTTTTACTTATTTAACCTGTATTTAACCAGGACGTCCCTTGAGATTAAAATCTCCTGTTCAAGGGAGGCCATTTTGGAGATGCTCTGACTCGTCTAGCCACCACAGCAAGGCCCTTGTTAAAGTGGCTAAAGTGTGGCCATTTTTCCTTCTTCCCACACATTGACTTCAAGAACTGACTGTTCACTTGCAGCCTAATATATCCCACTGCCCTAGCAGGTGCCATTGTGATGAAATAACTAGAGAGTCAGTGTTATTCACTTTACCCGTCAGTGGTGTTAATGTTGTGGCCAAACGCAGGCTAGCCAAGGGTCACCGCCTTTCATGGCCAGGGTTAGAACGTGTGCCCCCATGTTTGTGAGGCAAATGCGCTTTGGTTAGCTTGAAACTAGATGAATTAAGGGGCCCTGCACTGAAAAGAGGTGGAAAGTGTCCTGGGAAACATTGAGGAAAACCGATGACGTGGGACATAAACATGGTGTAGTTTGCTAGCGTACGCTGCTAGCGTAACTTGCATGGAGCTCGACTGGGCCAGCCATGGGGGCTGCCAGTAAGGGAAGGCTCTAGGGCATAGGGGAAGGGCGATTGAATATCTGGAGGCAGGCGAGGGGCTTCCTATGTCAAACCCAGCCGCCTGCAGGAGCTTGCCCAAACCAGATGCGGACCTCCCATGCCTCCATCGGCCTTATCGGTCTTAAGTGTCTTTTATAAACAATGGAACAACAAATTTCAAGCTTTTCACCATTTACTTTTCCATATTACTGTTAAATACAGCTTTTATTTTATTCATTTATTTATTTATTTATTTATTTTTATTGTTTAAAATGGGGCATATCTTCACTGCAGCATTTGCTATACAGATCCAAAGCTGCAGTTATCATCATCATTATTATTATTATTGTCATTCTGCAACACAGCGCTCTGGGTTTTCTGCATCTGACATAGACTCTTGCCTATTTTAAATAGTAAGGGAGAGGAAAACTTTGTGATTAAGTGGTGTTGTGTCCCATTATCACCCTTTGGGCTCAGGAAGTCAGTAGTTGAGTGCCAATTAGCACCTGAGGTTCAGTTCTTGGCTACGTCATTGCTGACGCACCAGTGATTATTATATCACAGCTTGGCCTTGATAAACATTCAAAATCAAGATTTCATGACCAGAATCCATTACCTTGTTCCTGTCGTGGACGAGAGGATCAAAAGAACGGTCTGCTTTTGTTTATGTGGTTCGTTATTGCTGCTGAGGTCGGCGTCTTCCGCTTTTAGAACTTGGAGCATCTGTGGGAAGACGGACTGACTGAGGCAGCTGAACTCGCACTACAGGGAATGCCTTCGACCTCACACATGGCCTTCAATGAATAATTTCTGTTTAATTAGCTTAGGCTGTACTGCTTTAACCCTGTTGTGGTGGTGCAGTTCGAGAACTTCATTTTGCTTTTAATTGGTGGGTTTTATAGCTGCTAAACAGAGAGCGGCTTATTGTGGGAAGTTAGCTAAGGTGGTGGTTAGAGCTCTGCTTGAAATATGTGACTTTATAGCCATGGGAAAATGAGAGAAAAGATCAAAGTATTGGTGGTGGGCTGAAGTTGCCAGGGTTTTTAGCGAGCAGAGTTTGCAGTCTAGACGCTAAGCATATCTCGTCTGTGCAGATATCTTGTTTAGCCTTAAGTTAATGACCCCTGCTATGCACGCTGTCTGTTGCAACGGTACGCAACCGTCCAGAGTGGGCTTGTTTTGACTGTGGACTGTATACACCAGTTTTAGGACATGAGTAATCCAGTTTCATGGCAATTTCTAAAAATAGGCAGATTTGTGAGTGGAATCAAAAACGAAAATGATCTTTGTCCCATGTTTTAGTTTTACTTTATGAGAAGTAATGACTTTAATCGCAGTGGTGGTCAGTTACAAAGTGCATACTAAGGGCTTGTCTGCACGGACGTGGGAATCCAGCGTGTTCCAGATGTTTGCGGCATCAGGTGAGGGCGGATCAGACACTGACCGTTTTTCTGCACGTTGCACGATGGCATTAAAAAACCGATGCATGCCGCTTTTTCTTGGTGTCCGTTTCTACTGAAAGCCTTATAAATGCAAAGAAAATGTCGTTGTTGCGTTTGTATACCGCAACTTTAGCGCTCCGGAGGACCGTATCCGTCCCATGATTCTACAGGGTGTGATCCCAGTAGCGGCAACAACGTGTTCGCTGTTTCAGGAGAATTTTTAACACAACGACGTCTAATAAAGACACTGGTCCATATTTCACTACTACAGTGATGCTGACTCTGGTAGAAAGGGGTCAGAACACACAGTGCACCACAGTCAGAGCTGCTTCAGCAGCATGAGGGACCTCCCCACTATTAGGCAGGTGGTCTTAATGTTATGGCTGATTGATGTAAATTGCTCAAGTAACATTTATGCAAATGATTTATGTTGCTTATTTTACAAATATAATATTTAATGTGTACAACATCCACCACGATTCAACAGTACTGAATCACGGAACCTCTTTGGGCACCGTTGCCTCTTTTTCTTTGTCGTGGTTTTCATACAAAAATTCAACAATGAATATTTCTGATGATATAAAAAATGATGCCTAACAATGCTGGGTACCCTTCGAGTCTCACAATGAGAGGATATTATATCACCTCTGCGGATCTCATGCCTACAGAGGGGCTTGTGTACTTAGCATCTAAACCCGCCTTTTCCCCCAGAGAGCCCATGATTTCCCATCAGTCCCCACTGTGGGGCTTCTCATTAGTGTCCGGGAATTGGATAAGAGCTCCACAGGGCACGCTTCTGGCAGCCTGCGCCACTCGTTTTGTTTTTATGAGTCTATTGGCACTAGGCGGAGGGATAGAGGCCTGACAGCAGAGAGCCAGAGGGCCTTGTTTTTTGGCATGAGTCGCTCAAGCCCTTCATATCAACAGGGGACCTGCCAGGAAAAGCCCACTGGGAATGTGCTGGAAAGATTTTGGGAACAACTGCAGGAAAGTAAAGGAGCGTTGATCCTTTGACAGGCCCGAGATAAGCCATTTATTTCCCACAGTGACAGCAGACAGAATGAACAGGGCCGCGTTCTGTTTTGCTGCCGAGGGTGGTCAGCATCCACACTCGCTCTTGCTTTGGCTGCGACCAGCTGGAGCTGATGGGAAGGAGTCATCGTGTAATGGGGAACTGAGGAATAGAGCAAGTTTTGGCTTTCTGCACTGTTTCCGACCTCAAGAAAATCACGTTTTACGCACCTCCACGCTCAGATTGACCTAATCTGAACCTTAAATCAGCGGTGGGGAGTTTCCAGTGCCGTAGTTTTGGTTTCTCTTTTAGGACAATCCTGCCTGCCTCTGCAATCTCGTAGCTCTGTTCAGTTCTTTAGGAATTCACTTGGAAAAAGGTTTGATTTGTGGTTTGTTCAGCGTTCATTAATAACCCCCACCTTCCATTCTGTCTTTGAGCACCCGAAGCCTTGACAGTGCGCTGGGAAATACCCGCAGTAGGTTCGTCTTTGAGCGCAGACAGCCAGCGGAAGGGAGGCAACTTTGGAGTAATCGACCTAAAGTCTGTAACGAAAAGTAGATGGTTTTGCAATGGAGTCAACAGAGCAGAGAAGCAGCACCTGGACTGCTGTGAGCAGATCTTTGACCGTTCTCGTGAGTCTCAGTCCAGTCTTCACCCTGCCTCCTAGAGTGAGCAGTAGTGAGCAGGGGTCTGGGTCAGTTTCATGCTAGAGTTCAGCCCAGACAGTGCAGCCAATTGAAACTGAGGTCATTTACATGGATCAGTCTTAAAGGTCCAGTAGCTGAAGCAGTCTGTTTAATTCTAAATGGTTATAAAAACAATGACTTTGTTACATAAAAGCAAAAAAATGCCAAAAGTGGATCTGCGGGAACTTTTTTGCAAGCAAAATTGCTTTGACTTCAATGGAGTCAATGTAGCATTTTTACGACAGACTGCTGGAGCGAATCAATTTTAAGTACAAAATTTAGTGTAAAGTTTTGTAAGCAAAGTGATCCTGCCTCATTCTGCTGTCTGGACCAGCCTGACCCATCCTGATGACCTACTTCTGGTTGGTTTTTTTTTTTGTTTTTTTTTACGGCTGGAAGCCACTCACTCCTACTGAAGAGAACCCATATGAACAGCCCTGTACTGAACTGAATCTTTAGTCTGCTATTGTTATCTGGTGTCGACCAAGGGCGAGTGGGCTTCCCTGCTAGGCTTTGGTTCCTCCCAAGTTCCTTGGTTCCTACAGTTTAGGGAGTTTTCCCTCGCCTCTGTCAGGTTCTCAGACCCAGGTTCTGTTGACTCGGCGGGACAAAACTGTGACACATGAATTCACATCCTCAATTTTGTCACTTTTGTCACAAAGCAGCTTAACGAGCCCCGAATGAGCGATCCAATGGGTGAGGGAGACCAGGAAACCCTTCCTAAGCTGGAGGAAGAAACCATGGCGAGGAACCAAGACTCAGAAAGGGAAGCCATCCTCCTCTGGTCGACACCGGAGAACAAGAAAATAAAGAAAACAAACAAAATAAACACACAGAAGACCGAATGTCGAGTTAGCTAAATGCTGTTTGCCTTGTTAGCCTAAGGGCTAACCACAGCCTGGCCCAGTCCACCCCACTGCTGCTGACTATGCCATGTAGTGCCAAGTTGCTTCAGATCATTGTGCAGCACAGTGTCCTCCTCCTCTTTTGTGAGGGTATAATAATGGGATATAATTTAATAATAAGTTCACGCCCTTCTTTAAGGTCTCTTACAAATGTGTAATGTCAAAACGTATTGTACTACACAGCTTTTGGGGGGTTGGGGGCTGTATGTTGAACTGCATGTGGCAAATAAACACTTGAACTGTCTTATCTCCAAAGAGGCGCTGTGGCTGCAGAGTTTCACTTTCAGTCAAGCAGCAGCTCGTCTGACTCTACTTGTTTCATCCTTTGGTCTCAAACAATTGATTGGTTATGATGACAAGCTGAGCTCCTGATTGGTTGGAAGGAAAACCTGCAGCTAAACTGGCCCTTTGTGGATAAGACTGGTTACCTCCTTTCCTGGTCTCTTGGGACTATCCATCCATTTCCAACCGCTTCTTCCGTTTCCGGGTCACTGGGAAGCTGGAGCCAATCCCAGCTGACTGCGGGCCTAAGGCGGGGTTCACCCAGGACAGGAGGCTC
>JBBPDA010000001.1:50312892-50324574 GCA_037974385.1 Arnoldichthys spilopterus
CTGATCCCACAGAAGAGCTACTGCGGTGTAGAAAGTGATGCTGACTCTGATAGAAAGGGGTCAGAACACACAGTGCACCACAGTCAAAGCTGTTTTAGCAGCAGGAGGGACACACTCAGTGTTAGGCAGATATTAATATTTAAAATGTACAATATTTAATACAAATTCTATGTCAAATTGTTTGCTAAATGTTTATTCTTTGTAATAAAATCAAACTGTGGAGGCCAACGGTGCTCCTAGCACTGCCACCACGACCCAGAAGGTGAAACCAGTGGGTTAGATCTAATAGCATCTACTTTAAACCTAATCTTGAGTTACATACAGTTGAGATTAGGTTGAATGTGAGTTAACGTTAGCATGAGCATCTACAGAGCATTCAGAGTTCAGATGCAACTCCAACTGTGTGTTTATGGCACATATGATCGCTCTCCAAAACAGTAAGGGTACAGGAGAAGGCAAGAAGGTTCTTTACTGATGATGTAAGTCAATGGAAGAACATTTCAGAACAAGTGATTTTGGAACGTTTCTGCTGGTCTGTTCATCATGAAGGTCTCACCGGGCATAAAAGCAGCTGCCGTGTTGATGTAAGGAAATAAAATCCAGAAAAACCAAAGTGGAGATACGTGCTTTTGTCTGGACAATGAGGATATGCATAGAGAACTTGTGTTGTGAGCTTCTGTTACATGCAATTGAGAATGGGCAGTGGTGGCCTAGTGGTTAGGACATTGCGCTTGGGACCTGAAGGTCGCAGGTTCAAGTCCCAGCCCACCAAATGTGTAAATGTCAAGTCAAGTTTATTTGTATAGCGCTTTTTACAACTGACGTTGTCACAAAGCAGCTTTACAGAAACCGGGTCCAAGCCCCCAAAGAGCCAAGGGCGACAGAGGCAAGAAAAAACTCCCAAAGCTGTAGGAAGAAACCCTGGGAGGAACCAAGGCTCAGAAGGGGGAACCCGTCCTCCTCTGGCTGACACCGGATGTAAATGCACATTAAATGTAAATGCAATATTAATGCATTTTTTTAAGGCCTCTTGTACAGACTGATGACTGATGGAGATTGCAAAATGCTGGTATATGTATTTTGTGTCTTCAGATGTTGTGAAACATCTTGTCATTCTGTTCTGGCTCTTTTCTCCTTTCTCATAAGACGGATACGCTTTCAGTTGAAGCTCAGATGCTGCAAGTTTTGAAGTGAAGTCTGTTGCTTAGTTCAAGGTGACTACCCTCGGTTTCTGTCAGGTTTACGACGACGCAGCGAGGCTTTGGGCCAAAAAAATAGCTTTTTCCTTCATAACGGGCGCCTAGTTGCCGCTGCTGCTGAGTAATAACGAGCAGGGGTTCTTGATTGTCTTTTAGCGCTGCACTTCAGACTCTTTCCAGTGGCTTCTCTTTGTATTATTCATTCGGACGATACCTTTCCATCATCTCGCCCATCACACACTCACGTCTATGTATCTCATCATGCTAAAACGAGCCATGTGGCATGGACAGACCACACAAGAGTCATAACAGATTAAGATGTGTGAGAAATACTGTTTTCCCGCCTACGTCTCCCAGAGGATGCAGCTTTGCGAGTGCTTCAGACTCAGCCTTCTCGTTTCTATTGCCAAAGATTTATCCTTTCTGACTGGAGTGCCTGTGGTCTTCATCATGTTTCATCTTTTAGATTGGGTTTTGAATCACTGCCGTAAATTAAAAACGCGATTCTTTTCTTTTCCTGAGCCAGTTTACTTTGTAGTGTTCATATGGGTCGGTCTGCCCTTCATGTAATGTCTTGGTATCTTAAAAAAAAAATAAATAAATAAATAAATAAATAAATAAAAATAAATCTAGTGAACTTAAATTAAAATGGTGGAAAATACATAAAACAAAATTAAATAAACATTGAAATAAAAATGTAAAAAAATAAAGGGGCAACCTGGATGAAAATAAAAATTGTTTTCATTTATTTAAAGTTCATTTATTTTGCACGTTATCCTACACAGAGGTCATTCAATGTGTTTGTTTATAGAGATAAAATAAGCATAAAAGAAAACTAAGCAAAAATCATGTCCAGGTTTTATTTTCACCCTAACCTCAGGTGGAGGCTAGTCTCACCTCCACAGGAGGCCTTATTAAAGCCCCCCCTAAGGAACTAATGGACCCCAAACGCAAACCTTATAATACATGCACACAACATCCTTATATACGCTGTCAGACCCATATTCATTTTTCATGTGTATCATTTTTGTTGACATCCAATCAGGTTTGTGCACTGGTTTGCACTTGGAACCAGAGCAGCCAACTTGATCAAATATCGAGAAATATTTGGCCAATAATGTCTTTACATTATTGATAATAAAGAAATACAGCTAAACTACAGCTAAACTACAGCAAAAAAACACTAAATAATACACCAAAAATACAGCTAGAATACATTTAAAATACACAAATACACCAAAAATACACATAAAATACACCAAAAATACACCTAAAATACACCAAAAATACACCTAAAATACACCAAAAATACAGCTAAAGTACAACAAAAATACTGCTAAATACACTAAAAATACAGCTAAAATGTTATAATGTCTATTATAAATATAAACAGCTAAATTCCAGATTCACCACTTGATTCTAAATCCAGATTAACAGCTTGAGTTGCTTAAGCAAAGATCACTGCGGCCTCAGTACACGAGTGCCCGAACCTCTTCTGTAAGTGACCCCGAGCAGTGGGGAGAACGGCTGTGAGCAAGGCCCAGAAAATGCTCCGCCAATGAATTGGAAAATCAATTTTGATGTCTGACCCACCATTTTCCATTGTACATCGTATCCGCTAATTAGCTAATTTTGAATATTGCTGCCTCAGTAGTCCTCAAATTACACAATCATGAATAAAGCTCTAATTACCATTAATCTCAGGCTTTTAGCAGCGCGGAGTCAAAGCCGGAGCCGGTTGCTTTAGCACAAAGGAAACAGGAAATCCACGTCACAGTTTTGTTCTAGTACCAATAAATAAGATAATGTAGCATCCAAGTGCACGAGGAAGCAGGAAGCGCACCCGGCTCTACTCTTTTACCAAAAGTGAGTCAGCCATAGTAGAGTGTGACACATTTGGCTGGGCCTTCCCCTAAACAGGTGATGGCAGTCGAAAGGTTAAATATTAAACCTCTGTTGCCGGGGGCCTGGGTGAATCACAGTGGAGGCCTTCACAGCTGAAACTGAAAGCCTCCTGACTATTGACTACTGTTATGATGAGTGTGCAGTTCGTCCAACCTCTTCGTTTTGAACCGAGCGCTCAGGTTGGCTCGTGTGTGCGTGCGGCTCATGATCTGGCTCGGAGGGAGTGGCGTGGCGCGCTGCGACCGTTGCCCGCAGTGTGCCGTCTCGCTGGTTTTAGCTCACTGGGCTGGACATGTTTACCTTCCCAAATCCGCTCCCGGGCCCCGGGGTGCGGCCTGCCTGTCAGAAGAGGCCAGCCTGCACTAGACAAGAGGCAGAGAGAGGGAGCAGAGGGGAAGGCAGGATGACAATGGTGTGTATGCTATGGTAGTGATGATATCAGGCATCAGCACTTTCTCTTTCTGGGAGGACGAAGGGACCTCCAGGGCTGGACGCCTGCCCACTTCTTTCATGGCACTGTGCACGGTGGCCCCTGCTCAGTGTGCCATTACACCTCTTACCCTCCAGACCTTTTTAACCTGATTTACATCTCTCAAAACGTTCTGAAATCACATGATTCGAGGCTCAAGAGTGTTTTTCTCGTCACACACATAGTTATACAAGCACAACCGGTCAGGAAATGTACCCTGATTGTTCCGGAGACTGTGCCCATTTAAATAAAGTGAAAACTAAGACGAAGCTAAAAATATATAATTAAATATATAATAAATAATAAATACATTTATAAATATATAATAAAAAGCTAGAAAATTAATATAATTAAAAAAATATATAGAATAAAAATACAGAGAAATAAAATATTAAATGTAAACACTAACTGTACATAATGCATATAGATAAATATACATGATAAAGTGAAAAGAGACATTTTAAAGACACAATGGCACATGTGGTGCAATTTGTTTTAGTTGTTTTTCTTATATTTAAGATGTACAGCTTTAAAAAAAAAAAAAAAAGCAGACATTATTAAATGATTAATCTTTTGATGCATAATGAAATCCTTCTAATTAGACCTAGACCTATAAGGCCATAAAGATCAAAATTCCCTTTGTGCTACTTTGCCTTGTTAGTCTTGTTCTAGATAATGAGCTTTTTACTTTTGTGTATTTTTAGAGCAGCTCCTTCAGCAAATAGTCCTCAACCTGAAGGCCTAACCAAGGAGACGTGCTCAGCTATATCTACCTAGGAATCTTAATAAAGGAATAAAAATCTTCTTGTATCATTTCTAATTGGACTATTCATGAATTAAAACACACAAAATAGAACTTTAGTGGTGGCGTAATGTGACCTGAAGGTCGCTGGTTCAAATCCCAGACTGCTGCAAGTACCACTGTAAGCAGGGTACCCTCACCAAGCACTGCTCCCCAGGCACTGCCCAGGTAAGATGCCCACTTCTCCTACACGAAAGGGTTAAATGCAGAGGTCGCATTTCTTTGAGGTGCACTGTGCGCTGTGCTGTGGTGCGTTCACAATGACGTAATCACTCGCTTTAACTAAATGAGAGTACTACAGCAGTGTTTTATTTCCTGTGTTCAGTATTTCATGTGTTTTGTAATAGCAACAAACATTTAAATGATGAATTATGCACTCGAGTCAAGTGGAGTCGCCTTTGTTGTCATGTTAGCACAATACATAGTGACAACGGTGCTACATGAAAACACAGGACCAGATCAAAATACACATATAACAGCATAATTCTATTTTTTCCGTGTTATATGTTGTGTGGACCCTCACACCAAGAGGGTCCTGGGTTCAGTCCCCGGGTCGGCCACGGGGGCCTTTCTGTGCAGAGTTTGCAAGCTCTCCCCAAGTTCACGTGTGTTTCCTCCGGGTTCTCCGGGTTCCTCCCACAGTCTAAGGCCTGCAGTAGGTTGATTGGATGCTCTAAATTGCTTGTAGGTGTGAATGTGTGTATGATTGGTTGTCTGTCTATGTGTTGCCATGCGATGGGTTGAGCCTCCTGTCCTGGGTGAACCAACCTTGGGCTAATAGTCAACTGGGACTAGCTCCAACTTCCCTGCCATTCGAAGTGGTTTAGAAAACGGACGAATGGACGAAATGCCTCCCGTTGTTGCCAATAAATGTGCATGAAATGTGTAGTTCACGGAACACCAGCATATGCTCCCCAGCGTGATCACATGAGGATAACCGGACAAAGCGCACACAGGCCTATGAGGTAGCAGTCCTCTCTAAAGGACGTTGCATGCTCGTGTGGTTCGGTGTTATGTGGAGGCTCCCACTTGTGTCTAAATGTCATCTCTGGTGGCTGTGCAGAGATCAGAGAGCCGAACTGAGTCGCTGTGCTCGTGACCAGCCTAATCGCTCTCACTCCAGTGGAGCATCATGAGCCGCCAGCGCGGGCCTGTGTCCCGGCTCAAAGGGCAGGCAGGACGATCGCATCGCCTGCCCCCAGGGAGACGACCACTGCTACTGATCGCTTCAGACAAGTCAAGCCTGCTGTACGGCAGGTGAACATGCAACCTTCACTACTGCGAACCGGCTTAACCCGTGCAACTCGAAGGGAGTCCGCGGGAGCAGGCTGCCACGGCTGTGTAGCCTTCGCGTTAGCTTCGGCTAACGGCTAATAAGTACATCGCAATACGCTCTCCGCAGCACCAGGCGAACTATGATCGAGACCTTGCCTCTAGGTTGGACCAAGGTTAGATTTGTCTAATAGAGCGGACAGTAAGTGGGCAGCACTGAAGCAACTTCCAGCACATCAACTTCAAGAACCGACCGTTCACTTGCTGCCCAATGTATCCCACCCCCCTGACAGGCGCCATTATAATGAAATAGCTAGAGTCGATGTTGTTCGCGTTACCGGGCACTGGTGCTAATGTTATGGCTAATCTTAAGCAGGGCCGAGAAATGAAATCTCTTTGTCGTCAGTGGGTTTTGTCTTTGAAACGTTTCATCTCGTCATTGTCCTTCTTTTAAACGATGTTTTGCCCTTTTGATAATCAAAACGCTTTAGCAGCGGCCTGCCCATAACCCAGCCAGCAGTAATGTCCTGCCCTGGGGCAGCCGCCTAACCCCTGGCAAGCCCCTAGCCTCCCTCCCTCCCTCCTGCCCTTTCAACTCAAATCACGGACTGGAGCGCAAACGCCTAATTAGTATTACTCTAATTATTTTCCAAATTATTTTTTCCCCTTGATTTAAATGCATTCAAGCTCCACAGGCAAGAGTCAGCGGAGGGGTTCTAGGGTGAAGTGGCCCTTCAGGGCTCCGCTTTAGCCTCTCTACCATAGCCTGATTTATGCACAGGCCTGGCCTCGCTTGTTTACATTGCCTCTCTTTTATTTCTTTCTCTCTCTCTCTCTCTCCTGTTCATTTCCACTCTTTATGGCGTCTCTTTTGCTGCAGAATGGGTTTAAGACATGTTTAAGGGCTGCTTGTAGAGTTGCATGCCTCCCCCCCCCCCCCTCCGTTCTTGTTCTGTCAGTAACTAAAAGAGTAAGACAGAGGGTTGCCGATACCCTATCATCAAGCAGCTTTTATGCTACAGTCAATTTGGAGCCTGTCGTTGCCATTTAAAGTCTTGATTGCATTTTCGAACACTCCCCATAAAAGCATGTCGAGTGGGTATTGTAGACGAGCGCATTTCTTCAGTTCCGCAGGATAGGAGTTAATAAATAGTGTCTTTGGCTTCCATTCGGGCAGCCAAGGGCTTCGGTTCGCTTTTAGACTAGAATAAGCATCGACATGCCCACTGGAGAGAGAGAGAGAGGGAGAAGGGAGTACGAGAAAGGCGGGGAGAAGGGGCTATTAAAAGAGGGATTGAGGGGTTGAGGTTTAAGGAATGATTTAATGCCAGCGCTGGAGATGCTGAGAGTCTCCCTGCAGCGTTAAGAATTAGCCCTAATGTGGAATTAGACCATAAATATATCTAGGTATGGGCACTGGATGACGTTAATATTAGCGTGTCCTTGGCGCAACGGAACATCATCACACTCTGCGTTAATGCACAGTCTACACAGGTTATATGCAGGTTATAGGATTATTTCGTATCCACTTGGGTCTCGATTTAGCATCTTAATGGCACAATTTGCCAAAAAATCGAGCGGGTACAATTTTCCCCTTTCGACAAACCTACTTGAGCGGCCGAGGCGTGACATCGTCTGAGGTATGATTCCTATTCGTGCTGTAGCTACGAAACTATGAGCAAGAAATAGCATTCACACTGCAGGTGTCTGTCAAACGACATACGCAAAACATCACACACTGTGAGTCTGTTCTCTGCAAGTTGTTAGCTGCAAGTCTGTAGAGCTAAACTAAAGAAGCAAACATGTCAAAGCCACCTGTGCGTAAGAGATAATATGTGTAGATGTAACTTTTTGGCCAACACTACTTCTCTGAAGAGGACTAAATTGCCTCACAGGTCCAAAAAGGCCAGAATACTCACCGCTTTCTCCTACCTACGTTAGGTACAGTCGTTGAAGCATCTACAGCCACCAGCATCACCACATACAGCTCTATTTTTAGCTCAGATGTTCTTAAATCCTCATAGTCCACTTATTATGGATTCAGTCGTTATGCTAATATTTTGCAGCTGAAGAGCAAAGACAGAAGCCGCCACCATCTTCAGCTTTCTGTTTCCTTTCAATGCACAAATGCAGGCGAGAGAGGTGCATCGCTCCCAGGCAATCCGCTACATGCATTTTACATGCTTGCATATCCTCCCGTGCTTGACCCGCTTTGTCTCATGTGTGAAGCTAAAACCGTAACGCTTTGATTCAGTCACCTTTGACAATCTCCTCAGTTTATTCACTAGTGTTTGATCCTGTAGTGTTGCATCAGTGGGTGTTCCTAATTAAAAATAGGAAGATCTGATGGCGTCCCTCACATATATCTCTGCAACCTTTGCTCTGATCTAAATCAAGGTTCTCCTTCCTGCTCCAGAGTTCCTTCTCTGAGCATTAAGTGAAAGTGACTCTGTCATTGTGAACACACCCAAGCACCACAACAAAATGTGACCTCTGTATTTAACCCATCACATGTGCACACATGGAGCAGCTACCAACAGTGCCCGGGGAGCAGTGTAGTGGGACGGTATCTTACTCAATGGAACCTCAGAAGTGCTCGGGCCGGGACTCGAACCTGCGACCTTCAGGTCCCAAAGGCAGTGTTCTAACCACTAGGTCTCCACTGCCCACTGCCCATTAGGTGATTTGGCAGTTTGTGGGGTTTTTGACACCTTTATCACATACAGTCAGCACAGTGAAGTAGCATGTAGTCACTGCTAGTGTCCCTGAGGCAGCAAAGCAACCCCAAACCATAACATTTCCACCACCATGCTTCACAGCTGTTACAGCTGTCTTTAGTCTACACCATACATGTGTAATTTTACTGTGGAATAACAATTCCATTTACGTTATTCCAAACTGCTTGAACATTGTCTTTATGTTCTTTGGCAAAGTGTAGTCTGGTTCTTATGTTCCTTTTAGAGAGTAAAGGCTTTTTCCTGACTGGTGGAAATTGGCGTCACTTTTAACTGATTTTCCTTACAGTGGACTTATTTATTTCAGATCATTGAGAGATCTTCCTAAATTCTTTGCCAGACTCATGGGTATCCACAGCATTTTTTGAAGCCCTTAAAGAGTTCTTTAGGTCTTGAGATGATGACAACACACACTTCAATAGCAAAGAGAAAACCAGACCCTAGATGTCCGGTTCCACCTGCAGGAGGTTCAGGTTGATGGCTCCTAACCTGGAACACCTGCTTCTAATTTTATGAACCTAAAAGTGTTTTACCATGTATAGATGTACTTGCTTTTTCCATATGACTGATTTTTTTTAATAATTTGTATTTAAATTATGAAAATGACAAAACAAAAAGCCCTTTTTTATCAGTCATTTGCTGGAGAATTGTCACTGTTCTGTGTATCTCCTGTGTTAAAGAGGCTGAAATGTTTGCTTGTTCAACAAGAGGGAAAAGCAACACTCTCCATTGGATGTACTTGTTTTGTAACATGGCTGTAGTTGCCTCAATTGAGCTGAAAAAACATGAAAATCATATAAATAACATGAGGCAGGTAAGTGCACTCATGCTTTCAACGCTGCATTTACACCAAAGTGTCATTATATAACTGATGAGAGGAAACTGACTGTTTAGCACAACATACGACTACATGAGCTCTGTGGACTTCGTGTAGCTTGTGATGATACATTTGCGGTTGTACTTCCCATCATAAGATGGTCCCAGTAGCACTTATAATGACTTTTGCTGTTATTTATTTATTTTTTTAAGTAAAAGCGACCATTTGTCATTGTGAACACACTCAATCACACACAAAGAGCACCACAACGAAATGTGACCTTTGCATTTAACCCATCACACGTGGATTAGCGGGCAACTGTGAAAAGCATCCGGGGAGCAGCGTAGCAGAACAGTGCCTTTCTCAAGAGGACCTCAGTGGTCGAGACTTGAACCTGTGACCTTCTGTTCGTAAGGGCAAGGTCCTACCTACTAGGCCTGTTTTCCCTTAAAATCAATAGAAAATTCCACAAAAACGTCGCTTCTGTGCTCAGGACAATGACATTATGAAATGTATCTGTTTTCTAGAACATTCTCCGTTCACTGCAAATGCAAAGTAGACTCCCGGAATATTCTGGAAGTGTAAGAACTGTCCAGAAGCTTCTAGAAATGTCATGATTTTCTAGAACCTTCTAGAATCTTTTCGAACTGTCTGGGACTGTCCAGAAAAGATCACATTTCGCCTGTTTTGCCACGTTTGTGGGCTGTGGTCATAAAATCAAAGTTTGCGATGAATAGAGACATTTTCACACATTTCAGCCAGAAACAACCGTGGAACATTGTGTATATTATATGAGCCCAGATCTCTGATAGGGTTGCGTAGCTGTGTGTGCAATCCAGCCTTCTAGATCAATCTCTGCTGTCTCTTCCCTCCGAGTCTTCAGAGGGTGAGACGGGGACCTGTTGCGTGGCATTAGCGTGATGAACCACAGGCTCGCTGTTCTCACATGACGGCGTATTAAGCTGAAAGATAATGTCTTGGGACCGCTGCTGATGGGTCTGAGTGACACGGCGTTGAAGTAAACAAGCGTGGACTTAACAGCAAACACACCCGCTTATGTCTCGCACGTTCCTGTTCTCTCCCTCGCTCTGTCTCTCTCTCCCGCTTTTGAGCGCTCTCTCTCTCTCTCTCCCTCTCTCTCCCTAAAGATCATGTTAAACAGGCAGCGCTCACATGCTGTCAGTGACGGGGCTGAGGAAAGATTCTTCTCCGCTTCACAGCCTTATCAATCTTAGCACTTGACATCTCCTCTGGGGAGCAGAAAAAAGAGAAAACACCTCAGACTGGTTCTCCCAATCCAGCAAAGCTTAGATTAGGAAAAAGGAGAGTGACACAAAGCCACTTAAACGGCGGCGCGCACGAGCGGCGCTCGGCTTCCTGCCTGCAGTCGCGAGGGTTGTGGCGCTTGTTTACTTGTTGTTGTTGTTGTTTTTTTTATTTCTCTCACATTGCCACTTGGATGAAGCAGCGTTTACTTCGTCTCTAGCTCCATCCAAATGCAGTCATGTCCGTTTTATGTGGTTTTATGTGGTTAAGGTCCTGTCGAATGTTTAAATACTTGAACCCTGTTCCATTATTAACAGGCAGGTGTTTTACACTGTGCTCACACTCCCATATAATAAAACATGAAAACCTATGTAGGCTGTTTTTTCTGCATGGAAAATCGATCAGGAATCAATAAAGAACCGGATCAATGATAAGAACTGGTAATGGCAGCGATATCATATATTAACAATACGTGTCCATTGCGGAGTTGCAGTTATTGCTGCACATGTAAAACTGAAAGCTGCACATATGTTTTTGTATCTCACAGATACGTAACACTATATCATTTTCTTCAATAATGATATGGCCAAATGCATTTTTTTTACATTTTGTCTCATTTGTTCAGTTGCTCTTTATCTACTTTTAGGATATGTGTATCATATTTAATATGCTGTAATAAAGGAAATGTTGTACAACACTGTGTTAACAAGTATTGTGACAATTATAACTAGTAGTAATTGTGTAATTTGCTGTTGCATAAATTTCAATGTGGCTTGAATAAAACCGAATACCAGAACATAACGAGTAAACGTAGCAAATAACGCTGATGTCTGATTTTCATAGCGAATGTTAAATGCTGGATCAATGCATTTTCAATTCCGTGTTTTCAGTTACGGTTTTTGGTTTTCAGCGATTATGAAAAAAAAAAAGAATAAAAAAGATCAAATAATTATTGCATCGCATTTCATTTTACAATGATGTTCTAGTTTTGTCTGGTGTTACCCCAGTTCCCACTAGGCCACTCTAGGCAATGTTTGAGATTTCACCAGGTTTTACAGTTGAATTATATTTTAAGTATATATATATATACTTATATATGGGCAGTGGAGGCCTAGTGGTTAGGACACTGCCTTTGGGACTGGAAGGTCGCAGGTTCGAGTCCCAGCCTGGGCACTACTGAGGTTCCCTTGAGCAAGGTACCGTCCCACTACACTGCT
>JBBPDA010000001.1:50364849-50377808 GCA_037974385.1 Arnoldichthys spilopterus
AACCATCACACAGTGGAGTTAAAGGGACGATGATGGAAACACAGTGGGAAACACACACGTCTGGACCGACGTCTACTACAAAATACAATAAATTTGTGTGTTAACACCGGAAATCACCATTAATTGGGTACTTTTCTGGAAATGGGGTTTGTAAATATTCTTCTTTCTTCACTCCAAGTGCTGGATTAGCATTAGACAGTTAATAAAGACGTTTAATGTCTCTGACCGACCACAAACAGAACAGCAAATCTGTGGCTCACTCCCTGCTTTGTTCAGAGTATTGACCGCCTCTCGGCAACATATGTTTATGCACATTAGCTGCTGAGGCAAATCAGACAAGTGCAGAGAAGGCCGAGACATTCTTATTAATGAGTAATTGGCTCCAGAATTAGTTTTATATTGAACACAACACCTTCCTGATCGATAGCACTGGTTGGTGTGATTAAAATCACTTATCTGGGATAAGCCTCTGCAGCGAATGGCAAAGCTAATGCACTTCTGTTTGTTGCACTGATGCAGGTCGATAAAGAGGTGAGTCTTACACCACTGGGTTCCATATTGATATCATGAGGAGGGGAGGGGAGAGCACGGTGCATACCTTATCATTTAGTGATATCATTGCATCTGTCTGGTGGGGGCAGAATTCCATACACGGTATTTCGGGGGACTGCTTAGCCAGTTTCACCATGTAATGTATTCTGCAATCGGAGCATAAAAAAAGTCACATTCACCTTGAACAGTGAGTCACGGTTCAGCCCATATACCAGAACAGCCAGGCTGTAAGATTTACAACTAGTAGATTTTTGTGTTTTTACTATTTAATACTTTTTTTAAATTATATCATATATATTTTTATATTTATATTTGTATATATGATAAAATGATATCATATATAACATTATATATTATATATATATTTATTTATTTATTATATCATTTATTTATTATAAAATTTGATTATAATTTATAAAACTATTTAAAAAAAACATTATTTTTTTAAATTAGGCAACTGAGGATTTAAGTGATGGTGAAATCCATTTAAAAATGGTGACAGTGCAAAAAAAAAAAAAAAAACCAGAACAGATGACAGTTCTCAGAGCAATTTTAGTGTGACTTTGGAACACATTTTGTCGAATTTTCCAAGTAATTCTTATTAGTATCAGCTGGTATGAAACTGGAGAACCATTGCCCCTCTCCCAAGTCTCTCAGTGAGTCTAAATTGGCACAAGATCCAATTGGCACGGTTTCATCTGCTGCTATCATGCCTCTGTTAGGCATCGCTATGGCACCACTCACTCGCTTCCTCATCGTTTAGATTCACTTCACAAGTCTGCGCAATTTTCTTTGATGTCTCATCACTCCAGTTTCTCATGACTCATGTCCCCATGACTGATGGGGTGATTTCAGGTATCTCATTCTTTAAGCAGAGCTGGATAAAGTACACAACTCTATTGAAGCAAACGTATAGATAGACCTTTTCAGATATAAGGCCTTTGCATTGGCCTCTTGTAATCTGGTTTACCTAGTCCTTATCCCCAGCACAGCACAGCACAGAGCAGAAAAACACAGCACAGCAAAACACAGCACAGAAAAACACAGCACAGCACAGCACAGAGCAGAAAAACACAGCACAGCACAGCAAAACACAGCACAGAAAAACACAGCACAGCACAGCACAGCACAGCACAGAGCAGAAAAACACAGCACAGCACAGCACAGAGCAGAACCGAACAGTTCAGAACAACACAGAACAGAACAGCACAGCACAGAACAGTTCAGAACAGTTCAGAACAGCACAGAACAGAACAGTTCAGAAAAGTTCAGAACAACACAGAACAGAACAGAACAGTTCAGAACAGAACAGCACAGTTCAGAACAGCACAGTTCAGAACAAAACAGAACCGTTCAGAACAGCACAGCGCAGAACCGAACAGTTCAGAACAACACAGAACAGAACAGTTCAGAACAGAACAGCACAGCACAGCACAGAACCGAACAGTTCAGAACAACCCAGAACAGAAAAGAACAGAACAGTTCAGAACAACACAGAACAGAACAGCACAGCACAGCACAGAACTGAACAGTTCAGAACAACACAGAACAGAACAGTTCAGAACAGAACAGCACAGCACAGCACAGAACCGAACAGTTCAGAACAACCCAGAACAGAAAAGAACTGAACAGTTCAGAACAACACAGAACAAAACAGCAATTCTACAGACATAAACAAAAAAGACAGACGTGGTCGAAACAAGGGACACTTGACAAGAGAAGGAGACTTAAACCAAGAACAGGTGAACACAGTAATCAAGGGGCGGAGCTAAGACAGGCCTAATGACAACGACATAAAAACAAGGCACATGAGCAGGTCCACGTGGCACATAAATAAAAAAACAGACATGACAAGACGAGGCGAGGCTCGAAGACAGGACGAGGGCAAGCGCAACAAGCTGCAGATGTAAACACAGCTATTTACTTTGAAATTAGGATCCTCTTCTCTCCAAATAGCCTGGAATCATGTTGGATGCGATGGGTGTTTGTTTGGGAATTGATGTAATGCCAAATCCGGCTGATTTTGTTTTGACTTATTTGGAGGCACTGAGAGCAGCAGCACAACAAAGTGCCTTAAAGCTGCACGCTTAGCCGGTAGCGCACAGAGGAGTACATCTAAAAACAACGCTTCATTATTCTAATATATTCTCGTCATAAAAAGCCAAGAGATTTGTTTAGATACTGTGGGTTAAACTGGTGGGTTTTCTTGTCTGATGTGCAAGAGGAAACATTAGCCGTGACTAAAGGCTTTTTTAAGACACTATAGTATCCAACATGCAGCAAAAGCAGCACAGGGTTTCAGAACAGGACCCGAATGGAAGGAGAGCTAAGGGACATTGCCTTCACTACCAGGCGCTCGAACCTGCACGGCCATGTTTGCGAGGTGAATGCGCTATGGTTTGTGCCACGAGGTGGGGGAGGGGCGCACTGCGAAACTAGACGAGGTAAGAGGCCCTGCGCTGAAAAGAGGTGGAAAATACATGTCAATGGAAAGCAGGTAGATCCTCACTGCTTCCCACAAGTGCAGGATGGAAGCAGGGTTTGCTAGGGAACCCAAACTTGAGAAACGAGTGCAGGCAATCCGCTCCTCAACCAGCCTCATGCTGCCGGTTCACTCACCATATGTATTCCCCCTATATATTTAAATATTATATATATATATATATAAATAAAATGTAAATTTTTTTTATTCATTATTTTAAAAAATTATGTATTAATATTTTTTTATTTAAAGCTCAACATTATACACATAAATTAACATAAGGCAACTGTTTAAGGGATTTAAATAATGGTGAAGTGCATATAAAAACAGTGACAGTAAATACGAAAGCTACTCTGCAAGATAACAGAATAGATGCCGTTTTTAGGAGTCATCTCATTTTTAGCATGACTTTGGAATGCATATTGTAGAACAAGTTATTCTTATTACTATCAGCTGGTATGAAACTGGAGAGCCATTGCCCCTACCTTCCCAAATCTCTCAGTGCCTACTTGTGCTGAAAGGTGAAGGGAAAATAGGAAAGGAGCTCACAGGGAAGCACAAGAGACTTTTACCACTTTATTGGCTAGAGTGCGTTGTGGCCAAGGCACCATGCCAGCCACATCTGCCACCAGGGACAAGGACTTTGCCCCACCCTGTGCTTTAGCCCAGGTAGTACACATAAACATTGATTGCCCTCATCAGACGAGGTGTCACCACCTCCCGCAGTGGGCCTGACAGGGTGCAACCTCGAGGACAAAGCCCTCAGTCGCGCTAATCCTTACAGTTACTTGGTATATGTGACTTCCTTGAATATGACCACAGGCAGGTGGGTGAGCAGGAAGAGGTGGGGCTTCCTGCTATGATAGCATTTTATGATATGAAATAATTTTTCAGGAATTCTAGTGTTAAAAAAAGCAACAATGAAGAGTTTTTGCCTCATTCAGTTATTAAAGTCAATCTCCTGAGCTTTTCGGGCTCTTATTATAGAATAATTTCTAGAACATTCGGAAACAAAGACATAGGCCTTAATAAGCGAGAGATCAAACGCAGGATAATTCCCGACCGCTGCTCTGCGTCTCCATCAGTTCTGCTCCTGCATAAATATCACCTTTGTGTTCGGTGTTTCCACTAATTACAACACTAAGTATCAGAGCCTCGTGATCATCATCAGCAGCAGAAAACGATGTACGACACCACAGTCTGGCTCGTCACAGATGTCCAGTAAGGCCTGTGTGTTTCCTCTCCTCGAGTTTGCACACACAATGCTCCTGCCCTTCCTCCGAGGGCCCGTTAGATCGTTTCGATGGCTGCTTCGGCAGAACGACCCGAATTAGACGGTGAGATGAATGCGCCGCTCGTGCCAAAGCATCTCCAACGGGGACGAACCGTCAGAAAGCAGGCGCAGATTTCCAGCCGAGGCCTCGCAAACACTCCGGCGCTTCAGCCGGCCGCTCTCCGGTGCCAGCAGCTCGGAGAGGACTGCATATGGCGTATGAAGACATGTGCGCCGCTAGCGCGACAAAAACTATAAACAAATGCACCGAGATTTAACAACACAGCTACTATTTACACACAGATATTGGGAAGCAGGATTACGGCGTTATTTTCAGCAGTGTGTTTGCGCTTACAAACAAACTGCATGTGTCAAAATCGGATTAGATACAAACTGCGTCTGTTTGTCTGTGTTTTTTTTTTAAGGCTGGAAAGAAAAGAGAGTTTTCATCTTTTTGTATTGAATATGATTAAATTGCACGTTGCTGTTTGCACAATGCACATATTTTCTGTATTTTCTGTAGTTAAAATCAACCCCACATTCAGTGTCTCTGTTCCTACACTTGTGTACAGACTCATTTTAGTGTGTATATATCGTCTGTTGCCATGTAAATACGGGTTGTTGTTCAATTTTTATATATTTATTCTTTTCTTTTTTTTATTTTCCTGTTTAATCTCTTTTTCTCTCGAACTGCTTGAATCTAAGGCCCCGTCCACACTGCGTTTTGGCTTCCGTCCACAGGTAAACGCCAACAGACTGAGCTTCCACACAGACGCCTTCACACCCGAGCTCCACCACCGACATCCTCGCCGGTTTGGGACGAGGCCCGGTCGGAGCAGTGGTTGGTGGGACGACTCTGAGAGCGGACTCGTCATTCCACAAGAAGCCGCCTCGTCTCGTCGCCACCAGCTGCTCTGGGTACAGTGATTGGTCCAGACCAAAGTGTACGGTGATTGGTCCAAACAAAAGTGTACAGTGATTGGTCCAGACCAAAGTGTAAGGTGATTGGTCCAGACCAAAGTGTACAGTGATTGGTCCAGATGAAAGTGTACAGTGATTGGTCCAAACAAAAGCGTACAGTGATTGGTCCAGACCAAAGTGTACAGTGATTGGTCCAGATGATAGTATAGAGTGATTGGTCCAGACCAAAATGTACAGTGATTGGTCCAGATGAAAGCGTACAGTGATTGGTCCAGATGAAAGTGTACAGTGATTGGTCCAAACAAAAGTGTACAGTGATTGGTCCAGATGATAGTATAGAGTGATTGGTCCAGACCAAACTGTACGGTGATTGGTCCAGATGAAAGTGTGCAATGGAAAAGGAGATTTGTGAAAATGTCGTTTTTGTGTTTAAGGAAAAACGAAGATTTTCATCAAAACTGTGCAGCTTCGTCTCCTCTGACGTCACTTTGTGTTTACATGATGGAGGTGATTCTCTGCAGCGACACACGCAGACACAACACTGTAACTTTGCCATCAGAACTTTTTCCAGCTCAGACACACACACGCGCTGTGACTTTCCTTCCGTTATAAAGGACACAGGCGTCAGACTGAGCTTCAACACAGACGCCTTCGCACCCAAGCGCTGCCGCCAACATCCTCGCCGGTTTGGGACGAGGCCCGGTCGGGGCAGTGGCTGGTGGGACGACTCTGAGAGCCTGAGAGTGAACTCGTGCCTCCCGTCCCACCTTCTGACGGCGTTTTACGTCGTGTTTACGTGCGCAGAGAGATTTTTTACAATTAAACGGGATCCTTCATTCTTTTTTAAGAGGAAAATGGAAAATCCCCGTTTTCAATAACACCCGGCAGAGTCTCGGAGTCTTCTACTTCGTGCATTCTGTCTGTAACTGCTGATATGTATTATTTTTGTAATATTACAACAGAGCAATTAAATTTAAGTGCTGGTTCCTCATAATCAGTCTATATGCCCTTGGAGTGCATCATTAAGTACATTAACAATGTGAATAACTTAACCTCATTTTAAAAATAGGAGTTCTTAATTGGCTCTAGAAAAGTAATTAAGCGCTGGGTTCACGGCAGCATGTCCGGTATCACTCTAATTGCATATGTCTCTGTAATATAGGTTTAACATTGAGTGTAATGAATTTGCCCATTACACTCTCACTATCAAATTACCAATCCTAATTTGTAAAATAACTCGCGGTGTGCGGTGCGACCTACGCGGATTACTCCCTAATAGAGCGACGACTGCTGACACAGCATCAGCAGTGCAGCGCCATATTCCTCTGGGACCCATCGAGCAGAAAATGATAATTAATTAATCACGGAGCGCGATACAGGCTCTTCCCCCATCTTCCGCCCTTTGGTAATTCGCCGTCTGTGAGCCTACCACGGGCCTGCCAGCCAAAGGCCTCGGCCAACCACCAAGCACGTGTTGAGCGGCGCACAGTCTGCTAGCGCCCGCTAACCATGTTTGATGTTCCCTGTGAAAAAGTGAGTTGTTTGAGCGGATCCTCCCCGGAGCGAGAAGCCAATTGTAACCAATAAGCTGATTTTACCTACTCTCACCTCCAAGCACTGCAGGTTCCCACTAAACACATACAGAGCAAAAGAGCAACTTTCTTTGGCAAACACAATGCAGTCTTACAACGGGTTTGTGCCAACCGTGATGTGATTTTGGTCCAAAATGTTTCTCCATCGTCGAAGATGAATTCAGCTCAATTGATTGTGATGCTCTGGATCAAAGTGAAATTCAGCTCAACGCGTTGAGACAAATATGCGAGACTGACGTGAGGAAGTGTTACACTGACAGACTCAGTGAGAGGCATTGTTTTATGCAGCATATGCTACATTCTCTTCTTCCATCATGTTACAAGTCTGACAGTAGCAGCAGTAGGTGCAAAATACAGGAACTGATTAAAACAAGACAAACTGGAAAGAAAAGATGAACATGTACAGTGATTGGTCCAGACCAAAGTGTACAGTGATTGGTCCAGATGATAGTACAGAGTGATTGGTCCAGATGAAAGTGTACAGTGATTGGTCCAGATGATAGTATAGAGTGATTGGTCCAGATGAAAGTGTACAGTGATTGGTCCAGATGAACATGTACAGTGATTGGTCCAGACCAAAGTGTACAGTTATTGGTCCAGATGATAGTATAGAATAATTGGTCCAGACCAAAGTGTACAGGGATTGGTCCAGATGAAAATGTACACTGATTTGTCCAGATGAAAGTGTATGGTGATTGGTCCAGATGCCATTTTCAAACTGTGAAGCACTGGCTGTGTAAGCAACAGCTCTTAGCTCTAAAAACTGGGCAAAAACACAGACAGATTGAAGGACAGTGAAGTCGAGCCTGAGGACAGAGAAAATGCAGTGCAGTGTTGACGCATTTAAGGTCCGATCACTGCTCTTCCATCTTCTTCTATGCGGACACTATACCAGCCATCAGCCAGCTTACATCACTTCAGCTCCACATACTGAAGGAAAACCCTCCCGTGAAGGCGTGTAGTTCTCAGGGGAGGAACACAGTGGGTAGTTCCTCTTGATGAGTCGTAGAACTGGTCTGAAATCACCTTATAGTGCATTTACTATAGCATTAAAAGCTCTTCCGCATGCAGTTAGCGCTGACGGCGTATTTTAGAGCCGGAGGGATTACTGGTGTGGATCTCGGTAGAAGTATTTGTGCTATTATGTGTGTCCAGTAATTTACAAGAGTGTGAATGAACGTCTGTCTCTAAATCTTGAAAGAATGAGCTCCATTCGCAGGTGCACAATATGAGATTTTCTCACGCTTGGGGGAAGTACAAAGCGACACTGCCCCCCCCCCCCTCCCCCCCTCCAAAGAGATAAGCAAGAAAATGGCTTTAGTGAGTCTGAGTGGTTACATCCCTCATTGGCCAAGCAAAGCAACCCACCGAGTCTCATCAGCACCGCGTACGCACATTTACCGACTCGCTCACGTACTCGGCGTCTGCTGGCTCCAAACGGTACTGTAAACTATATTAATGCTAATCTAAGCCCACACCTTCCACAAGCCATTACATCCAAGGCCATAAAACAATCTGAAATATATCTCCCTGCTAATTGCGAACCTGTCACGCCGTTTAGATTGGTCGCATCAGATTTATTGCCTTTAGTTCCCGTCTCAAATTAAAGGAAAACAAAATGCAGCGAGGATGTACGACGCGAAACTCAGACGTGCTCCTCTGCAGCGACGCGTGGATCCTCCGGGCGGCCCTCCGTTAATTCCCCTCCCGAGATGCAAACGAGGGGAGCTGATAGAGAGGTAAAACAAGGCCCCGCGCCTCCCCCGTCCCGGCACTGAGCGACAGAGGAAGAGAGAGATAAGTTGTGCCGAGGCCCCAGAGGGTAGATGGGCTATTTTGACTGGCACAATAAGGCAAGAAGTGGCACAGGTGGCACCTAGACAGAGATGGAAGGGGCTCCCTGAAGACCCAGCTACTCGCAGTCTGTCTGATCTGCGCTTGATTAAAATTCAGACGCACAACAGCTCGGCTGCTCCAAATAACTGCAAATGCCAGAGCAGCGCGTTCGCCTTTCTGCTGAGGAAGTGGTCCTGTGAAAGTGCTAAGTGTAGTTTTTGTTGTCGTTGTTGTTGTTGTTGCTCACTTTGATTGTGGCGAACATACTTTCAGGGGCGAAGACGTTGTTGGATTCATGCTTAACACTGGTTACACTCCACATTTTTGGGTCGAGCGGGGGGATCATAAAATATGAAGCAGGAGCTATTGCAACAACCTTCAGAGGAAAAAAAAGTGAATTATGTAAATAAATAAATAAATAAACAACAATAAATAAATAAGAAACTTAATGGACAGACAGACAGACAGACAGACAGACAGACAGATAGATAGATAGATAGATAGATAGACAGACAGATGGACAGATAGATAGATAGATAGATAGATAGATAGATAGATAGATAGATAGATAGATAGATAGATAGATAGATAGATGGACAGATACAGACAAACAGATACATAGATGGAAAGATACAGACAGACAGACTGACAGACTGATTGATAGATAGATAGACATACAGACAGACAGACAGATACATAGATGGACAGACAGACTGACAGACAGACAGATTTCTCGTACATTTTCGTGTTTTCTCACACAGTAAAATCAGCAGCGTCTCCTTTTCTCCAGCAGATGTGCACTGATGAGCAGTAATGTCGGGAGACTCCTCCCATTGGTGTGCGAGTACGATCAACACCAGGAGTGTTAAATGCCCCAAAGTGTTGATTATGAAGTGCATAGTGAGCTGCAGGTGTTCTTCTTAACACCACTCGGTGGCAAATTAACACTAACGTTTAACACTATTAACGAAGTGTGTTTGACGTTATGTGGAGCGAGACTCTGCAGCTTGTACTGTTACAAGTGTCCAGGAAAATGGCTCATAATCATGACCCCTGGAGTTCTTACCCCCATCAGACGTCGCCAAGTGTTGGTATTTGTTAATTGAATGTTACTTTATTCTTTTATTTTGGTGAAGTCTACTCTGTTAGAACTGCTTCTGAAGTCCATAACATGGAGCAGCTATGTGAAGCACCCAGGGGGCAGTGTAGCAGGACGACCCCTTGCTCAGGACTACCTCAGTGGTGCCTGGGTGGGGCCATCACCAGTGTGTGCTAGTGCTCACAGCTTTTGGGGGTAAAATGCAGAGCCCAGTTTCCCTCAGGGATCAATAGAGTAAAGAAATAAATAAATAATGAAGGCCATGTTCTTCTCTAGCATCACAGCAGAAACTGGGAAGGAATAGGCAGATTTAAGTGAGTCGTGTGTTATTTTCCTTATGACTTACAGTTTAATGCATTTTAACCCTTTAGTGTTCTGGTCAGTTACTCAGCCGAGCACATTTTAAGCCCCTGTATCTGAAACGCGCACCGAACATAACTCAAGCTGACTGTTCCATCTTTACTTTTTGGTTTAGGTCAGTTATGGTCAAGAGATCCGCTGGGTTTCACCGCCTCTTTCATTAATAGACCTTTGCAGTGAGCCTCCTCACTGGAGGTTAGGTACAGGCTGCTAGTTGCTGGTGGACACACGTTTAAAGAGATTGTAGGGATCTCTCACAGAATTTTTAAGAGACTCCAGGAATTTTATTTAATTTTTCCTGGTTTGTTTATGTATTCAGAATGTTATGATAAAAAGAAATATCGACTTTTTGTTAGAGGCATATATTTAAAAAGGAACAGTGGTGTTGCTTAAATTAAAAAAAAAAAAATATATATATATATAATTAAATTAATTAAATTAAAACATTAAATTACATTTTTTAATTAAAAAAAATAAAAATTGTAATGTATAATATATATATATATATACATTTTTTAATTGTTATCATCCCAAATGAATATAAAATACAAATAATTTTTACATTTTTGCTCAATAACATCGCATTATGGCCCAAATTCGTATCATCCCCCCCCATCCCCCCCCCAACTCTGAGATGTTCGAGGGCACTTGTTAAATGCTTTGCACACGTGACCACAGCGCAGCTGTAAGCTGTTGCCCTCTGCTCGTGGCCCCCTGGCCTGAAGGTCATGCCCATGAGGCCTGCGCGGCTCCCCATGGCACAGAAGCTGCAGCTTAGCTAAAGCGGCGCATGGGTGGGTGGGAGGTTGGTCCTGCTCCGCTCGTGCCAAGTGACACAAACCCCCTTTGGCAGTCTAATTAAATTTTCCACATTTCAGCTCTCACATTAAGCCTCAGTTCAAGCGTGAGCGATGGATGCTCCAGAGGAGTAGACTCCAGCAAGGGACCCGCAGACCCAGCGCTTCCACTCTGCCCAAAACGTGCCCGCAGAAATGAGCAAACTGAATCTCCCTGCGGCGGAGGTGCCCGTATCTATCAGCGCGGCCTCGTCTGCCCTTTTCTCCTCAATCGGAGATGAATTTTACGCCTCCTTCCTCCTGATCTTCTGTCGAGATCAAGTGCTAGATCTGAGCAGGTGGAGATAAGTGGTGTTCCTCGCCCGTACCAACAGGCCAGACGTGCTGCGGAACAATGGCTGTTGTGTAGCGCGAGCTCGAAGCTTTTCTCTGCTACAACGTTGCAGCCAGGAAGAAGATCTAAGGAGCAGATGAAATGTGAGAAGACAGTGACGCCTTTCACACTGTGCAGAGTAGATGCTTGTGTCGGGCTTTGGCTCAGCTGTGGAGTGAGTTTAGTGTGTTCTGACAAAGTGCTACTCCGGGTCACAGCTCGGCGTAGTGACAAGTGGTTTTGGGTTAAAGGGTCGAAAATGGATACTTTCAGTGCGAACCCTGCACATTCACCACTCAAACGCTGAGGACTGCGACACCTGAAACGGTCTGCTTCTTTCTTGGTGCTTCTTCTTCTTTTGCTTGATTTAAATGGACCACCTGTTTACTGTTATCATTTGTTGATTTGTTTTTCACTATTTTTAGGACATTATTGAATTAATTGTATCATATATACTGTATTAAACGTTCAAAACTGCTCTTGACATTTTACCCACCCAAAGCAGTGGGCATTAACACAAAAACACCCAGAGCAAAGGGCAGCCACACAGGACCCACTAGGCCAATAATAAATGCATTTGTTTTTTATGAATAATTAATAAATGTGTTTATTCAGTCATTGTCCAAACTGCTTCTTCCATTTTGGGTTATGGGGAAGCTGGAGCCAATCCCAGTCGACCGTGGGCCCAAAGCAGGGCTCACTCAGGACAGGAGGCCAACCCATCACAGTTTTTGTTTTTTAATTAATAAATTATTATTTATTATCACTAGGAACTGCTGCCCCTTTTGTACATACTTACCTATAATAATATTAATAATAATAATAAAGTTAATAATAAAAGTTAATAATAATAATAATAATGATTATTATTATTTTATTGTTTTATTATTATTTTTACTATTATTATTATTATTATTATTATTGAAAAGTTGCCCTATGAACTGAGAAGTAATCATAACCCCCCCTCCATTCCCACACTTCTCACATCCCCTTCATGCCTCTCACCAGTAAACAGTGTTGTGGTAAGTTGCACCTGCTTCTCTGACGCCAGCTTTGTGTCCCACTCGCTCAACTTTGCATTCCAGCCATGTGTGCTACACTCGGAGACGGGATGCGGACGGCGTTACAGGAACCTTATCAGATCTGAAAGTCAAACAACAGAGCTGCGCTTGTGTTTTGAGCAAATCCATTAGCATTCCACTCTACACAATACCCCCCCCCCCAAACCACCACCACCACCACGCTGTCAGTTTCATTCTCAGTCTACTTTTTGGAAACCTTACAGGACGTCACTGACAACCCGGAACAACCCCCCCCCCCCCCCCTTGCGTTCCACTGGATGCAGAGCACTCATTACAGCGAGTGAGGAAAATAAGCGGTGAAGGTGGGCCGTGCCCCTGCTTCTTTCCTCCACTCCACGCTCAGAACGGTGTGTTGTTGTGATGGGTCATAGTTCCCTTGACCCAACAGGCTGTGTTATGGGAAGACCCCTCAAGAGTGGGGCTGACACTTTCTGCCCTGTTTCGTAGTCCCCCCACCTCTCCTCTTTCTCACTCCCGCGTCCAGGGCTACAACTTTATTTTTCTCTCTTATTCTCATGTGCACATGTCCTCCTTCTTCATCCATCCGTCCGTCTCTCTCGCGCTCTCTCTCTCTCTCTCTCTCTCCTCTCTC
>JBBPDA010000001.1:50402638-50425594 GCA_037974385.1 Arnoldichthys spilopterus
AGAAACTATTGCACATTCTAGTAGTGAAGGCCCGAATGCTTCGGTACCTTCTTCCAGACGGCAGGAGGGTGAACAGTGCCTTCCACTTAAATGTAACAATTCCTTCTTGTACATACCTCTCTCCTCTCTCCACATTCAGGAATTAGTTGCAGCACGGGGTCACAGGCGAGTTTTGAAGGACGTCTTGCCTTTCTCAGAATTCCTCACCGACTCTTTTGGACGAAGGCACAGTTATCTGCGGATTTCCGTCACAGAGAAATGCAACCTTCGCTGTAAGTGGTTCCCTCAGTGATGCTCACTTTGTTAGATGATTAAAACCCAGTTAGGATCATCTCTCTGAACGGGCTCCTTATTGATCTGACCTGCTTTAAAAAAGAGATCGTGTTCATTATTAATGAGTCTTAATGGACCACTCGACTCTCTCGCTACGTTTGGTTCTTCGTAGGGATTCACAGATTCGGTATTTGTGGGCAGATGCCAATGTCCGATATTTTTCATGTACATATGTCACATACGAATGCTGAAACTGATGCCGATGGGAAAATTATTTGTAAAAATGCTGGAATGATGGTTAAGGATTCGCCTATATGACCTGAAGGTTGCTGGTTCAAATCCCAGACTGGTACAAGTACCACAAAGGTACCCATGAGCAAGGTACCATCCCCAAGCACTGCATCTGCCCACTGCTGTCCTACATGGATTGGTTAATTGCAGAGATCACATAAGCTAAGAAATAAGGTAAAATGACACATTTTAGTGTCACAAACGTTCTAGTCTGCCAGAGTTTGATAAATGTATCATCATGTATCGGTTTCAAATATCAGTCAAATCTAAACACCTGTACAATGGAGATATTTTTTTACCACAGCGAAAACTGTAGATATTGGTATGATTCTGATATCATCATGCATCCCTAGTGAAGTGACTATTTGTCATTGTGAACACACTCAAGCACCACAATGTGACCTCTGCATTTAACCCATCACACGTGGATACAAAGAGCAGCGGGCAGCTACCAACAGCGCGGGGAGCAGTGTAGTGGGACGGTACCTTGCTTAAGGGAACCTCAGTAGTGCCGGGCTGGTACTCGAACATGCAACCTTCAGCTCCCAAAGGCAGTGTCCTAACCACTAGGCCTCTACTGCCCACCAGTGACCATAAGGGACTCGAACCTGCGAACTTCAGGTCCCAAAGGCAGCGTCCTAACCACTAGGCCACCACTACCAACAGCGCCCGGGGAGCAGTGTACTGGGACGGTACCTTGCTCAAGGGTACCTCAGTAGTGCCCGGGCTGGGACTTGAACCTGCAACCTTCAGGCAAACTTTAGGGATTCATAGGATGATGCAGATGGTTTTTCAGCAAATATCTGCCGATTTTGATCTTATTGTGCATCCCTAGTTTATTGCACTAAAAAAAAAAACCTCGAGTGCTGTCTCAAGTCATAAGGCAGAGATTTTTGGTACATGAAGTCTCCAACAACTCCTGGAATTTCCTTAGAACCTCCCGTTATGGTCAATTTGCTTATTGTGTCTCAGAACTATTTGCTCACTGCTAGAAAGCTCCAAAAGTGCTAAAAGCAGTTGTTTATCTTCAGGTCAGTACTGTATGCCAGAGGAGGGAGTGAAATTGACCCCGAGAGGCCAGCTCTTGACCACAGAGGAGGTGCTGACTCTGGCTCGACTCTTCGTGCAAGAGGGGGTGGAGAAGATCCGTCTGACTGGAGGAGAGCCGCTTATTCGACCCGATGTCCTCCATATTATCGGTAAAGCACAGAAGCATTTGGAAGGGGGTGAAAATGAAGAAAACACAACCAAGTAATTGTTCGTCTGAATGTGTAGCGGAGTTCTTGAGAAATCATGACTTTAAACATCGTTGTAGTACTGATTGTGATGCAGCTCCAACCCAGACCTCCGGAGGCTGAAAGTCCGACCTCTGCCTCACACACAGAGAACCTGGAATTACACTGTGGAGGTGCAGCAGTAGTGTGGAACGAGAGTAATGATTGTTTCATCTACTGCTCGCAACTTCAGGTTTTCCATGTTTTGCTGTGGTGGTGTTTTATAGTAGCATTTATAGCAGAAGTAGGAAGAGCAGATGACATAAAAGAGGTGGAGCCAGAAACCAGAACTCTGTGCCAGACTTGGTGATTGGGGCCGTTCAGTTTATTATGGATAATGCCAATGTCACAGCGGGACGACGTCAGATCAGGTCGAGAGTCATGTGTTCCTCTACATAACACATCATATGATGAGTGTCTTTTGAGACGAAAAATGTACATCTTTGTGCTAAGACTTTGAGGGATTTTTGTGGTAATGTAGAAATGTAAAATGAAATGTAAAGTATAAAATTAAGTGTAAAATGTAAAGTAAAATTGAAATGTAAAAAAAAATCTAAAATATGCTTTTTTTGAAGATTAAAAATAAAAAATTGTACATTAAAAATGTACAATTTCCAGTTTTTCAGCCTAATCTCTTTGTTACATTTGTTGCCTAACGTTGATCATGCACAATAATAATAATTAAAAAAATTTTTTTTACTTCCACTTCCATATGCAGAAAACCCACTAACTCAGGATGTTTCACAGTTTTTGTGGTGTCAAACAATCTCAACAAGTTCACGTGTACACCTTATGACCGTTTAGTCTATGGTAGTTTCATCCCTCCCAGTCATGCAGTGAGGCACACTACAGGCAATCAGAATGAAGGACATTTACATATATTACCCTTAAAGGCGCAGTAACATCAGCCTGTGTAATTCTCTAGGGTAAAGAGGTTGGAAAATGGTCATGTAAACTTGAATGACTTGTCTTTGTACCTAAAACAACAAATCTTAAGTGAAAATAAGGACAAAAATCTGGGAAAAGGTTCTTTAATTGAAGCCAGTGGGCGGATTCCTATATCGCCTTTATCACATTGGCTCATGTTATAAGTATCCGCACCTGCCCATTAGCCTGTTGTGATTGTTAGTCAGTCAGAAGGTTTTTTTTTGACTAAATACAGGGGAACATGTTGAAATTACTGTCTGTAGTAATAGCAGATGACCTATGGTACAGTAGGACTGAACAATCTGAACGAATCGTTTTTATGTCAAAATGGCAATTAGACAGAGTGCAATTTTCACATCGCAAGGGCTGCACAATATATCGCCTGTACATCGTTATCGCAATATTAGTCTCTGCAGTACTGACATTATGCAAATGAGCCACTAACCAATCACAGAAACCCTTAGAACCATCATGTGAAGGGGCTGAGCCAAAGTGTCATAGGCTGAGTAAGGAGATCAGCATATATAGAAATGTGTTGGTTTTGTGACCTCACAACAACTCTGATTTGAAAACGGACTGTATTTAAAGCTATATATATGGACTGTATGGATGGGGGATTAAATGTGCCCTTTAATATATCCCAATTACAATATTTACAGCATTTAGCTGACGCTCGTATCCAGAGCGACGAACAACAGTGCTGTGTGGTCCAGGTCTGTTCTTCTATCTGTAGGGGTACACCCATCAACAGCCGTCATTCTACTTAGATACTACACGCTGAGTTACAGACCATAACAAACCCTGACGACCCTGTAAACCCCAAAGACAATAAAGAATATAAGAGTAAACAATAAACAATAGACAGTAACAATAAATGCACATAAATTTGATTGCAAAAAATTGAAAATATTGCGAAATTGCTGGTTAAAAAATTCGATATTGTCCCCAAATCGTTCAGCCTTATGGTACAGACATGGCAGATAAAGAGCAGGTTGAAATGCATGTCTGTTCTTTTTATTGTCCTAATTATGGAGTTTGCAGGAATGAGCTTTTGCCTGTTTATCATGTTTCTAGCGGAAATGAGGAAGCTGGAGGGTCTGAAGACGATTGCTGTCACTACCAATGGCATGAACCTCGCCCGACTGTTGCCTGGTCTGAAGAAGGCAGGGGTGGACCTGCTCAATGTTAGTCTGGACTCATTGGTGCCCGGCAAGTTCGAGTTCATCGTTAGACGTAAAGGTAAGCGAGCAGCCTTTCTCTGAGATGTCAGGTGGAGGTGAAGTCACCAACCACTAAGGAATGGTGGTGGGAAGAGGTAACGTGTATGCACACCCAGCACAATCACGGAGTTCTAGTGTTGCCTGGATGCTGGTAATGTTGTTGCTGGTCAAGCAGAGCTGTTGAGCCAATCGAAATGACAGAATGCTGGAACGTTGGGGGGCGGATTTCTCCGAGGTAGTGACAGATGGAGGCTCAGGAGTGTGGCTCAGGAGAAGTAACAGTAGTACACATGAAGACTGGGGGGAGTGTACACTGCATGTACAAAGCTGCATGTATATATTTTTTATCATTTTATTTATTTTTATTTATCTTTTTCTTGGTCAGCATTTTTTTATTTTTACTTATTTTTATAGATGTAGTTGTAAAGTATCTTTGAGTACTTTAAAATTTGCTATATAAATAAAATGTAGTATTATTATTATTATTATTATTATTATTATTATTATTATTATTATTATTGTTATTAATAATAATAATAATAATAATAATAATAATAATAATAATAATAATAATAATAATAATAATCATGTGATTAATGCTGCATGTATGTATGTTTATTTATTTATTTATTTAGTACTTTGAGATTTTCAATGAAAATGTAAAGTGCATTATAAATAATATTTATTTATTTATTTATTTATTTAGCCTTCTGTCAATTTTTTTTTAATTTCTTTTATGGATGTGTTTTATTTTTACATTGTTATTATGCTACACTTACATACATTTAGCACTTTTCCCAAACCCAGGGTGGGTTTTCCACTGTCCACAGATATTCCACTGTCAGGGCCAGTAGCACTGAACGTCGTGCCACCCATAGTGGGCAGATGAGTGTGAGGGACTGTCAGGAGATTGGTGCTAGATGACCTTAGAGAATGAGAGGAAGAGTAAGGTAGAAGAAGACCATGGAGATACAGTGGAGCAAGGTGGTGTAAGGCTTTGAAAGTGGAAGGTCAGTGTTGGTGCCTCTGTGTAGCACGTTTCTGGTTTCCAGAGCCATTTCACAGCTTGATGTGTGTGTTGGAAATTCTTGTAAGATAATTATGCTGCAGCTACACTTTTATACCAGTTCCTGCAGTTGTTTGGAGTCATTATTAAATGTTTTTCCTGTGTAAAGATCAGTGCAGCAACTGTTTGTCTGTTAATTGAGGTCTCACCAAGGGCTTTATGCAGATAAGGGATAACTGCAGAATCTGTAGCAAAGATGGGGTCTGGTCCATATGATGATTTGAAGCCATTTCCCTCTACAGGGTTCCATAAAGTGATGGAAGGGATTGACAAGGCCATTGACATGGGTTACAGCCCAGTTAAGGTAAAAACACTGCACATTTTTAAGAAATAATTTGTGTTAATGTAGCATACCCAGCGACTACACTTTCCTGTTCCCTTTTGTGTTTTATGAAGCTAGGTGTCTTCTAGCATGCTATTTTTATTTTTATCCTTTTGTGCTGCTGTTAGAGTGAAATATGCCAGTCGCTGTAGTCTCACCTTCTCGGATCAGTGGGAAATCACACACTTTACAGACTGGCTTCCAGCATTTTTAATAAGTAGAGAAAAATAAATGTTCTATTCAAGTTCAGATTTTGTCGACAGGTGAACTGTGTGGTAATGAGGGGCCTGAACGAAGACGAGCTGCTGGATTTTGTATCACTGACCGAGCGGAAGCCTCTGGATGTGCGCTTCATAGAGTACATGCCTTTTGATGGTAAGCTTTTTCATAATAATAATAATAATGATGATATTTTGTATAATTCAAGTGCAGTGGTTGGTGCTGTTTCCTTACAGCATCAGGTTCGATCCCCGGGTCGGCCTCGGGCGCCTGTGCTAAGTCAGGAGCTTTTCCCGTGTTAGTGTTTCCTCCGGGTTCTCCAGTTTTCTCCCACTGTCCAAAGGCTTACAGTTTAGGTTGACTGGAGACTCTAAATTCTCCATGGATGTAAGTGTGTGTGTGTGTGAAGGGTTGTCTGTCTCTCGGATGGGTTGGCCTCCTGTCCTGGGTGAACCCTGCCTTGGGCCCATAGTCAGCTGGGGTCGGCTACCGCTTACCCATGACCCGAAATGGATCAACGGTTTGGAGAATGAAGGAAAGTGTGACAGAATGTTGCATAATTGTTGTTCCTGGTTGTGTTACATTTCAACTGCTTATGTCTAAAAATGGCTCTATTCATCACAAACTCTGATTTTATGACCACAGCCCACAAACGTTTCCTATTTCTAGTGGCAAAAAAGGCCGATTAGTAGCTTTTCCGGACAGTCCCAGAACATGCTAGAAAATTCTAAAAGATTGCAGAAAGTTCTATAAAATTCTGAACAATTCTAAAAACTTCTGGTCATTTCTGTGTTGTTGTTTTTTTTTTGTCTTTTCTGGGCAGTCCCAGAAAGTTCTAAAAGATTCTAGAAAGTTCTTTAAAATTCTGAACAATCCTAAAAACTTATGGTCATTTCTGGTTTTTGTCTTTTCTGGACCATCCCAGAAAGTTCCAGAAAGTTCTAAAAGATACCACAAAGTTTCTAGAAATTAAATCTAAAAATGCTAGAAACTTCTGGACAGTTTTCACAGTTCCAGAATATTCTGGAAGTTCTACTCAGCATTTTAAGTGAAAGGAGAAGGTTCTTGAAAACGATACATTTCAAAATGTCATGGTCCTGAGCACAGAAGCGATGTTTTTGTGGAAAAATTGAGCTTTGTTACGTAGTGTAATCCACACCTGCTATTGAGAAAGACACTTAAGGCTGATTGCAAAGATACATAATTGCTTATGATAAGCATAACCGCATATAATAAGGATAACAGGTGTATTTGTATTTGTACAAGTTAACCAAAGTAGAAAAAATAGATTTGACTGAATCTCTGATGTCCAGTTACTTGTGCCCTTGTTCTCTTTGAGCCCAATGCCTCACTTCATAGCCATGAGCCGTGACCGATGACTGAATGGAAGCGTCCAATCATTAATCAGTTTAACGCCACTACGTCCTCGACGACCGATGTGACGTACTTACAACAATCACTTCTTCTGTTTGCCCCATTTCCTCTGTATCCTGCTTGGAAGAAGCCGTCGCCTTAGTGTTAACATTCGTTGTGAAGTTCTCGAGCCGTAAAAGTCAAACAGAAACCGGTGTTTAACTCTGGAATAATTAGAGACATTTTTCATAGGAGCTGTCTGTCAAAAAAAAAATATGATGGTGAATGTGCGCAAATAATGACTCATTTCCCTCTTAGTTCAGCTTGACATTTATTGTGCAACACTGAGTGGGTTCTGCTTAAACTGTGTTCTGAATTGTGCTGATGTCCATTAGGCAGCTTATTACGGCACGGGAAAGTCCAAAAATGAGAACCGAGTTTAGTTTTGCAAATTTTTTTATTTATTTCTGTTTATTTGTTAAAGAAAAAAATAAAACCTAAAATAAATAATGTGCCAAAACATTTGCAATATTTATTTTTAATCTATTATGTTGTGTTCAGCCAATACAGTAACTGGGCAGTAAATGTGCTGATGTTTGTTCTCTGCACTTTGTTTCATTTAGAAAAATTAACAACACGCATCATTTGACTTGGGGCATCAAGTCAGTGCATCTAAAGGAAGATATTACTGTTTTGGGACATATACGTTCATTTAGCCCCACCTGGATTTAGTCCACAGCATGATACTCAGAGGTGCTTATTAAAGACTGGTTGGGCAGTGGAGGCCTAGTGGTTAGGACCTTGCCCTTGTGAACTGAAGGTCGCAGGTTCAAGTCCTGACCCGGGCACCACTGAGGTTCCCTTGAACAAGGTACGGTCCCACTACACTGCTCCCTGGGCGCTGTTGGTAGCTGCCCACTGCTCCACGTGTGCACGTGTGACGAGTTAAATGCGGAGGTCCCATTTCGTTGTGGCGCAATGTGTGTGACTGAGCATGGTCACAGTGACCGATAATTCACTTTTCTTGACCTGACCGCGACACTAAAAAGCTTTTTTGATTTTTGTTTTTTTTTTAACATCAATATACACCAATCAGCCATAACATTAACACCACTGACGGGTAACACTGATTTATCTTGTTACAATTGTACTTGTCCATGTGTGGGATCTATTATGCAGCAAGTGAACAGTCAGTTCTTGAAGTTGAAGTTCTGAAAGCAGGAAAAACTGGATCTGAGCCACTCCAACAATGTCAGAGCACCTCCAAATCGGCAGCTCTTGTGGAGTGTTCCAGGCGTGCAGTAGTTTGTACCTACCTAAAATGTTCAAGCCGACTCTGAGAGGAAGGTGTCCGAACACACAGTGCACCACAGTCAGAGAGATGTTCTGGCAGCTTGAGGTGAACCTACACAGTATTGGGCAGGTGGTGTTAATGTAATGGCTGACTGGTATACATTGGACACCGGGACAATGGGTGATCTGTTTGACTTGCACCCTCTACAGGCAATAAGTGGAACTTCAAGAAGATGGTGAGCTATGCAGAGATGCTGGACCACATTAAACAGCGGTGGCCCAATCTGGAGCCGCTTCCTGGGGACGAGACAGGCACCGCCAAGGTCAGCGTCTCTCCAGACTCCTGCTGAATAAATCATCCCAACCATGAATTATTCCTAACGTTGATTCATCGCTGGGACATATTAAAGGATGCCATCTATTATGGCTCAGTGCTTAAAATAAATCATGATACTGGTGCAGGTTTTATTCTCTGGGTCCTGTTTCAGAAGAGACCGAGGATCATCGTAATTATATTTTGGTCATTTTACACCGGGGGCCTCGTTAGTGTTGTGGGTTGGGATGTAGTTTTGAATGAAAATTCCTCAGGTGAACTTTCCAACCTCCTCTGCGCTGGAAAAGCAATAGGCAGTAATTGCTTCCATTACCTTTTTATTAAGCTGGTTGTAAACATATGCTGCAGATGAGGCGTAACCGTAGAAACCGTTTGATTGATGTGCACTGGTGTGTGGTCTCAGGCCTTCAGAGTGCCAGGGTTTCAGGGCCAGCTGGGCTTCATAACCTCCATGTCGGACAACTTCTGCGGCTCCTGCAACCGTCTGCGCATCACGGCCGACGGCAACCTGAAGGTACGTTTTGGTGTTTGAGCGGGTACGGGAAGCTAAAAGCCTTGAATCGAAACACGGTGAACCTTCATAATTATTCATAATTTAGTTCTGCTTTTCCATTTTTTTAATATTTAATTGGCGTCCATGTCCTAAATGAGAAAACGGTCCTTTTTTTGATTATTCAAGAGTTTAATGTCGCTTGTCAATACTGTTCCAGTTTAAAAAGCCCCTTGTATGGGAGAAACAGAGGTTGGGAATGGTCATGTAAAAATAAATTCTGACTGTTTTTGGTTCATAAAACCAATAAATGTCATAAGTAGACCTAAGTAAAATAGAATGTGGGCCCCTTAAATGATCCCAAATCTTCTACTCCTTTACAACAAACCCATATGGGCAGTGGTGGCCTAGTGGTTAGGACGCTGCCTTTGAGACCTGAAGGTCGCAGGTTCGAGTCCCGGCCCGGGCGCTACCGACGTACCCTTGAGCAAGGTACCGTCCCACTACACTGCTCCCCGGGTGCTGTTGGTAGCTGCCCGCTGCTCCACATGTGCACGTGTGATGGGTTAAATGCAGAGGTTGCATTTCGTTGTGGTGCTTGAGTGTGTTCACAAAGAGTCACTTTCACTTCATATAGTCTTCTGTTGTTTGATTATTATACAATTAGCTGGTAAATGTACACGTCGAACAACCAAGTGGCTGTTCTAAGAACTGCAGGCTGATTCTAGAACTGTTGGAATAATTAGACTAAGGCGAACAAAGGAACTGGAGGTTTCATGCTTGGTATGTAAGCATAGCATCATCTGTATTCAGTAGCTTCCTTTGTAATTCTCTTTCATTTATGTGCATCTTTCACCCAGAAATATCTATTTTGTTCTGATATTTCTGTTCCTACAGTTCAGACAAAGAAGTATTTAGTGTTATGTTGTGTAATAAGTCTGGTTGTGATGGACTATTAGCAAATACACACATACCAGGAGCACTGGGCAGGACTTGTACACCTAGGGGGCAGTTTTTCAGATTAAGTGTGTTGTCCAATGGCGCTAAATGGAACCCGTGGCTCTCTGGTAGCAGGTCTTTTTCTCGAACCTTTCTCTAAACCAGTTAGTTTATAATAATCATCATCATCATCATCATTATCATATCAGGTGTTGAGACCACAGCAACGTGTCTCTCGTACAGTATGAAAACTAAACCAAGGCCTGTAGGTGTAATGCATTAGCTTTATACTGTGTGTGTGTGTGAAGGTGTGCGAGGTGTAGCTGAAATTTCTAACGTCTGTTGGTTTTTATTCTTTGTAAACTGCACATAGGACTTAGTGGTTAGGACCTTGTCCTTGTGAACTGAAGGTCACAGGTTCAAGTCCCAGGCCAGGCACCACTGAGGTTTCCTTGAGTAAGGTACCGTTACCACTACACTGCTCCCCGGGCGCTGTTGGTAGCTGCCCGCTGCTCCACGTGTGCACGTGTGATGGATTAAATGCAGAGGAAACATTTTGTGTGGTGCTTGAGTGTGTTCACAATGACAAATAGACACTTGTGCCCCGCAGGTGTGCCTGTTTGGAAACTCAGAGGTGTCTTTAAGAGATTTCTTGCGCTCCGGAGCATCGGATGAGGAGCTTCTGCAGATTATAGGAGCTGCAGTGGGGAGGAAGAAGAAACAGCATGCAGGTACACACACACACACACACTCTCATTCATCAGAACAGATCCCTGCACATTTCTTTCATGAGGCCCATCTGGCCTTTACCTTCATTTCTCCATTCTTTTCCCTGTCTTTGTTTCTCCCTCCCCTGTGGTTCCAATGAAAGAGGCTCACTCTCCTCTCCTCATGGCTTAGGCACACGCCACAGGTCCTCCATCTCTCTGTAATCCACCTTCTCTCCAGTTAAAGGAGGAGGATTCAGTCCATTTCACTAATGCCCCTCATGCTCCTCAGTTGCACAATTTGGCACAGGGACCAAACAGGAACGCTGAATTATTCTGCACACCACACCATCCTCGTGTTTTTCCTCTGCCTCTTTAAATGTGTGATGTCGTCTATCCCTCTGTCTCTGCAGGCATGTTCAATATATCGCAGATGAAGAACAGGCCGATGATCCTCATTGGTGGGTGATGCATCTGTAGGTAACAGGCCTCTGACCCATTCTCACTTTGTGTTTTCATATACATTCTTACATTCTTGAGCAAAAATATCAGTTTGCTCATTATCTCCATATTTAATTAAGGAAATTATGTCTGTTAGGGCTGGAAAAAATTATATTTCACTATTTTCCATATTTGTCACTGTAATATACATGTATGCATTTTGTTGCATGATTTTTGGTGGTGTAAAATTTGCAATTTTGAGCCAGAATAGTTCACAGTGGTGGTAATAGGAACCAGACGTCCGAAATGTTTCTGTGGGGGGGGATACTGACGCAAAGTTTTAATTTCATCATAATCAGCACAACATTTAACAACTCCGAAGCCGCAGATATGTTCACTGTACATTTTGTGCAGTAAATAAATGGATATGCTGTGGTCACTGTGAACCCCTGGTCCATCACCACCATGAAAACAAAGGCGTTTCTCTGAAGCAGCATTTTGTAGCCAACGTCTATGAATTAGTTAATTTTCAAAGCAGTAATTATGCAGCAATTGTGAAATTGCCTTTAAAAACACATTCCACATGTTTCTTACTAGTTTGTGCTGTTATGAGTGAAAGGCTAGAAATAGTCTCCCTCCCTGTATAAGGTAAGGTAAAGGTGCTAACGTAGCATCTGTTCCTCAGTCCAGCATCAGAAGAAAATGCTTGAACTTTGCACAAAAGAGTTTAACCATTTCATTGGAAATATCAACACCCATCTGTTTAAAAAATGCTGCATTTCAATGATTATCCCATTTCTGCTGAGGCCTTGTATCCATTTGTGTTTAACGGTCATTCTTTCCTTCCTGCTCCTCAGCTCGAGAACATGGCCAGCATGAGCCTGTGTTAGGCAAGCGAGAGGAGCAACCATTCTCCACTCCTCGCATGGCTCCCACAGGGCCACAGACTCCCTACTACCCACACTGGAGTGGCCAAGTCAGAGACAACGTCACCAACGGCACTTTTGCCTCAGATGCACCTTGCTCTACAAACCCTTGCCAGAATGACACTACAGTAAATGTTTACCATGTCTGTCCGGGAAGGAGCCTTTCCCTCCCTGAAGTATTTAGAAGCAATACGATGACCTTTTCTGATTTTCAGTCTGCTTCCGAGTCTAAAAAACGCACAGACACGTTTGCACAGCTGAGACACGCACATAGACCTGTAGGCCTGAATGTTCTCACCCAGTCTGTTTCCAGATCTCCTGTTAGCACTGTGCTACGATGCCCCAGTCAGCGCCACCCCCTGCTACAGAGCCTAAGACAGCATCACAGTCAAGGGGACAGTCCTGAAAACAGCAGCACAGTAGTTTCCAAATCCCCTTTCCCGAACGAAGAGGGAACGTCTGACCAGCTGACCCACACCGACCCACAGGGCAAAGCCTCAATGGTCAACGTCGGAGATAAAGCAGTGACCCACCGCACCGCATCCGCCAGTGCCCGGGTCGTCCTCGGCCCCAAAGCTTTCAGCCTGGTCCGTGAAAACCAGCTGGCCAAGGGTGATGCTTTAGCAGTTGCACAGCTAGCAGGCATCATGGGAGCTAAGCAGACCTCCTCTCTGATACCTCTATGCCACCCTCTGCCCCTAGACCACGCCTCGGTCACCGTCGAGCTGCAGGAGGAAGGACATATGGCGGTCGTCGTGGCGCGTTGCCAGACGACAGGCCGCACGGGGGTGGAGATGGAGGCGCTGACGGCAGTGAGCGTAGCGGCTCTGGCGCTGTATGACATGTGCAAGGCAGTCAGTCGTGACATTGTTATTACTGACATCAAACTACTCTCCAAGACGGGAGGACGGCGGGGTGACTTTCAGCGCACCAGCTCATCTAAACTACCACACATGGAACAACCATGAATGTGCGAATGTAGCCACATTGACCTTCCTCCTCACTAGAAAGCCAAGCTGTTTTATCTCCCCTCATCGAAGCTCCTGCTGACGTCTGTATGGTGCCTTTAGTAGGTGTAACTATTTTTACCTTTTGACTGCATTTGAAGCAACATGCACTGCCCTGAATATTGAGAATTATGGCTGCAACAGTAACCGAATCACCGCCATTCAGCTCCATTGAGAAAATCCTTGGAAAATAGATCCTGTGGAGAACCACGAACACTAACTTGCTCTGGATCTATTCTGACGTCACGTTAATGTGAAAAAAATGACCCCTGATGTACAATTGATGCAGGTGTCGTGTGTAAGGTGATCACTTATGGATGTTTTATACCTGCTGATTCGCTTCAATCCAAGGAAACTTGATTTAGACAATCTGCACTGTTGGATAGGCATAGTGGTTAGAAAGCCAAAGAGGTTCTAGACTCAGCATTGCTTAGATTAGGGATGGCAGAATTGATGATGGTCAGAATGGAGTAATCTATGGATTATTTTGACAAGCTAGCATTAATAGCAAACGTCCTATTTTCATATTTAACTTAATACATACACATTTGAGAGATCTTGAAGGTGTGGGCTTTCATTCAAAAGCTTCTTTAGTGTGAACCACTCCCACATTATGGAAAATCTGGCTTTATAATGAGTTTATAATGTGTATGTCCTGTTTTTAGCAGGAAAGCTGATTAATTGAAGACAATGAACATTTTGATCGAGTAACTGATTTTTACCATAATCTTGACCACTCTAGCTTAGATGTCTAACATTTCATCGTCCATATTAGGAAGTATTTTTTTGCCTGTGTCATATTGAATCATTCAGGCTTTTGCTTTGAGGAAGCTGTGATTTACCTTAATGTCCAGTGATGCCATGTTAAAGACCTGAAGAAGATCCAGAAAGTGAACTTTTCTGCTCAGCGTTATTTTCATTTACCAGAATCAAGTGATGAATTACGTTTCTGGAGCTTCTTCATGAACTGAAACAATAAAGATATATTACTTGTGACGTGTCTCATGAGGTTTTTGCAGTTTTGAAGGCGTTCTAATGTGTTGCGCACAGTTAGGGTTAGCGCTACTCTAAGGATTACGGTAGCATTTTGCAGCAAAGCAGCACAACGTGCAGGAACCTCGGCGGTGCGTACGGTCACGAACAGTGGAGGGCGGCGTTGCGCTGCGTTCAGGCTGTCAAAAGGACCACACATGAACTGTAAGGGAAACAGGTTTATTTTACCCTACAAAAAGGACGCATGGCGAGCAAAAAACAAAACAAGACTTTTTATAAAATGAAAGTTTTTCAGAGTGAAAACCTATGACATACAAGGACCACAGTATAGGTATTCATATTTATACTTATATAACTTTCCATTGTAATGCTGTGTGTACATACAAAATATAGCAAACTAAATAAGGCAAATAAATAGATTCAATTTACAAGAAAAAAAAATGAAACATTCCGTTAAACTTTTTTTTTTTTCCTTTTTTCCACTTTTTTTTTTCGTTCCGTCTTCCTCAAACAACTATAACGGTGTACAAAATATTTCAGAACTATACATCTTTCGGGTGAAGCTCGTCAAGTCGACCTTTAAAAATACTCGCTCTGCACAATATACAACCTGTCGAAAAAGCGGAGTGCAGCTTCCTGTGGCCAGATACAAAGGTTGTGGAACTTGTGTTTCGTGTCGAGGGCAATTTCTCGCCCATAATATACATCTTTTCCATCAACGGACCATTCTTGTGCACCACGTTTGAGTCATTCCGTGCATTACTGGACCAAACAAAGGTGAAAGGCAAACAACGAAACGAGATACGGAAGCAAGTGATGCACGTTGAGGCAGTGGAGGAGGCCGGGCGCCCTCTGATACGCAGAGGTGCATTTTAAAGGCCTACATTCTGTACAGATTTCTCATCGTTGTGTCAACATGTGGTCGCCAGCCCAAAGTCGAAATGTGTGTTTAGCGTCTTCCCGTCTTGTCCCTTTTGTGAATTTAACCACACAAACCGAGCTCGTCCCGATTTTCCTCTACGGGTAGACGCTCACGGGGAGTCGGAGCCAGCCATTCACCACTATTTAGAAGGGCCATCTTTCATGACCTACGAGAATACGTCCGACCATACTTTCCCTCTCGGCCCTCGGCTCCTCTGCCTCTCTGGTCTTTTTTTTTGCCTATAACGATAAGCTGTATGAGCGTGTCCATACTGAGGGTGCAGGAAAAGCCCGTCCTACAATAAAAATAAAAGTGCATCAAGCAACAAAGCTACATTTATTATTATTTCTGGCCACTCAATGACCAAATAGATACCAAAAAAACCCAGAAAAGCAACCATAATACTGCTGATTTCGAATACCCCATGGTAGTGGACTAGATTAAGCAAGCTCAGACTTCACTGTGGAACAATGCATTTCTACCAGCATCTGCTAAAGCGCTCTCCTTACTGATGAAAACATTATGAGCTGAATAGAATAGAATGGAAAGTGAAATGGGCCCCAAAACACCTAAATTTACATCGGCACGGAGAAAATGCTCATTAAGCTGTCGCAATCTCATTTTCCTTCATGGATATCTAATTTATATTTCCAAATGTGAGAAACATTCCAACGCGTCAACGAATGAGTGCTTTTAAGTTAAAAATATATATATATATATTTTTTTTCGGTACACACCATATCTTCATAATGTCATTTTACACCCTCTCACCATTTTATGTTACACACAGAAGGAAAAGCACACCCCCAAGAACGAAAAAATGCCATGTCTTTCACCACATGAAGCTGCCACTACTCTAAACGGCCATTACTGGTTGCTGCCTGCTGGGTCGAGGGCTGGATGCCGTGCAGCTAGTTGATGTGGAGCTGATGAAGCTAATTAGCTCACCGTTTAAAGTCGTTCCTAAAACAAAGTAGTGTTTGATTAGATCAGTTACACTGGGTTTTTGGTTAGTACTTTTGGCGTATGCTCCAAAAATAATATAAATACGAACGAAGACACACTCACGCCCTCGCTTAGCGTTACATGTTCAGAAGGAAACCTGTCCCCTCTCAAAGAGAGAATAATGAGGATAAATGAGTGCTAATTCTCAATAATGGCACCATATGCTATGTGCTGTTGTGCAACCATGTACACCCCCCCCCCACCATTTGGCTAATGGATAAAGTACCCTATTGGCACACAGAAAATTCCCTGCCCTGACTTCAAGCCCGACCTACACCCTGAACAACAGGTGCAGGGCCATGGAGCGGTACCACGCGAATGAAAGAGAATGAACAAATGTGAGAAAACTCAACCGTCTCCTAAGAGAGAAGAGCAACGCTCTTACTAAACCCCCAGGGTTACGCCCCATCTGGGCCGACGGGGCAGAAACGAAAACGCAGAACGGTGCAAAACGATCAGGATGGTGCTCATTGTGTACGCTAAACTTCTCGGTTGGGCTTTACTTTGACCAGAACCGAACCCTTATCATCATCGTCGTCATCGAACCCGACCCCATAACGATCTCACGACTCCAGGTAACCCAAAGAAAACGATGCTCTGCCGTGCAGAACGTCCTCCAGATTTCCATCACCATTTCCTCTTTGCCGCCATAAAGGCTTCCTCTATTTTCCCGTACTTTTTTTACACTCCCCCTCCTCGCCCTTCGTCCCTCTTCTCCCTGGGAGCCACGTGCATCCAACAAGAAGGCCATTGTCCATGCATCTGCAACCTTTGTCTTACTTCAATCTACAAGAACACTTAGTATACATGTAACGAAAAAAAAAACAATATCAACAAAAGTTATATGGGGAAAAAAGAAAGTGGGTTGCATCATGAGGATGAGCTCGTCGACTGGATCTGAGGGAATCATCACTCTCAGGATGCAAATGAACAGATGTTCTCAAAAGATTGTTGCATTACGATTAGTGACACATCATTTTCTTATTATGCGCTTAAGTACCCAAGACCCAAAGCTGATGCATGGCAGATGCATGAGGAGCTCAGCCGTTTCGGCTGGAGGCAGTGCAAGGGACCAGATAAACTGTGCTTTAAAGCCACGATGGCCCCGCCTCTGGAATTGTCATCACAATATAAGAAGTTTGGCGGACGCACATGGATCAGTCGGACTCATCACAGGTTTGGATCACAGGCGTATTTTTATGCATGAATCACGTATCTATCAAATGAAACAATTTCATAGGAATTCCAAAGTGTTAAGAGGTACAAACTAGAAAATATATGCAGAATTAAAAAGGGTTCGGAAATTAGCACATCTGCTCCTTTGTATAAATAAATATATAAATGCCGCTCTACCTGCACTTCCTATCGCGTACTACGCATCTAATTTTCCGATTCGGCTTCAGCACTGGGTAATGCCGGCACAAATCAATCGAATTTGTTTCAACAGACAGAGAAGATCTGTAGGTGGAAATGTACGGACGTGCCCCCAGCGGCGTCCGGTCTCGGAGAACGTTTTCCTTTTGGGTCGCTCTCGAGTCTTTCCCCAGAAGTGCTGGGCTTTCTTGGCACCTCCAACGTGCATGTAGTCATTGGGAATGCCATCTGTTTGAGTAGGCACTTGGGAAGGGGGTATCCCAGCCAATACAGGCTGTGACCACAGTGTCCTGTTTTCCTAGCTGGCCATCCCAATGTTAAGAGGTTGTCCTCGCCTTTGCTCCACTTGACTCCATATACAAGTTGGACGAATTCCGCCACCGACTTCCGGCCGAGTGACACTTGGATCCATCGTTTATCTGTTATTGCAGAGAAGGGGTTTTCTCTCTCTCTCTCCGTCTCTCTCTCTCTCTCTCTCTCTCTCTCTCTCTCTCTCTCTCTCTCTCGTTTACCAGTGGTAGAGAAGATAGGGTCCTCTTAATCAAAGCACCAGAGAAATGTAGCTGGAGAGAGAGGCACACGGGGTATCAGCACCGAACACAGCTGGCAGTGTCTTTGAAGACTGGAAAGGTTTCCGCACAGGCGTTTTTTTTAAAGAATCCTCCTATTTTCTGTCTACATTTTTGCAAGCTGAACTAGACTGACCCTTTTCCAAGCGATGCCAGCTCCTGACCTGCCATAGAAGTTCGTCTCTAGGTGATCTTAAACATTTTGGGGAAACTGTGAATGGCTAAGCCTGGACGCAAGGTTGCGAATTTGGGAACTCGGCAGTTTGAGGCTACATTTGGACTCGGTTGGAGGAATGGAACAGTCGTACATGCAGAGGAGGAAGACCGTGTAGGATTTACAACAAGCAGGAGATCAAAGGTGTATTGAGCACAGTGCTGCAGGGATTTCCCGCACACAGAGGACCATCCGACAGTGGTCTATACGTCTGTCCATCTATAGCTTGCGAGTCATTATGGGTTAGGACAAGTGGTGGGTGAAGAGGGAGGCATTCGGCAGTTAGGATTTTCCTTCAGGTACAGTATCAGAGTCTGTGAACATTCACAGGGGTCAATAGTTGACCTTAGTGACTGGCCTTTCGCGTCCGCCGCTTTCCACCAGCTGGTTGACTGAGCGCTTGCGGTTGCGTTTCAGCTTCGAGAGGTCCTTATCAAAAACTTCCCCAGAGCGCAGGGCCGACACCAGGTCGTCAAACTCGCCCACTTCCTCCGACACGCTTCCTGCACTCTTCTTCGCCCTTCTCTCTCGCTCCCTCTGCTCTTTTAACTGGGGGCACAGACAAAATCGGGTGTTACGTTTACTTTCAATTAAAATATGCAAATGTGTCACAGCCACAGTGCACAAGCCACGTTTACAAGTGGCATGCTGTGATATACAACTGTGTGTCAGCTGGAATGGATGCCATGTTTATTAAACTGACTGGTAACATATATAAGGAAAACAGTAGTGGTCCTAGAATAGAACCTAGTGGGACCCCATACCTTACTTCTGTATGTACAGAAGATTCGCCCTTTAGAATCTTAACCGGTCATTCCTGTGACCCCTGTCTAGTCGAACTGTGTGATCTATGGCATCACATGCCACACTAAGATCAACAGAGACACGAAAAAAAGACATGGCCCCCTGAACCGTCTGCAGGGATCTGTGGATATGGAGAACCATGTTTGGAATGCTGAAATGTCTGCAACCGAATAGAGGATGTGCAGAAAAATCCTGCAAATTGATTGGTGGCTAGGCCTCAAGAGAGTCCAAATTGTGGAAAATTTATACATGGGGTCCAGCTCTTGAGGAGGATTTCCTTAGACTCTGGCAGTGGATATGATATGGATGTATATATGTGGATGCATCATCAGTTGCTGGACTATTCTGGTCATTTATTTTTGCTGTACTGAAAAAAAAAAGAAAGACTGGAGATTATTGTGAATATGAATTTTGTGCTTCGTCACATCGTACAGTGTTGCCATATTTCCTGTGTATGTGTATGTTAGCTAATGAGCACTGCGTCCCATAATCTACACGGCTAAGGGTTGAGCTGAAGTCAGAGAGGCTGTCCGGTTCCCAGACTCTTTCCACTCTTTACAGGCCAAGCCACATTCCCAGCGTTCCCTGGGGGAGGCCTCTGAGTGGACAGGCTAAAAGGGGGAGGGGCTGGGGGTGCAACTGACAGCTGATCTGATGGAATGAACATTTTGGAAAGTTAAAGTGGGGGTAGGGTGGTGGGGCAGACAAATAATAAACAGTGATATACTGAAGCCTAAGTGACCAGTGAGGACCTCTGTGTTGATGGGAGGAACTGAGAGAAATGAAAGAGTTTGGTTTGTGATTTATGAGTAAAATTAGAAGTAAAAACCTATTTGTGCATCCTATAGAACTGCAACAGTGTGACCAATAGTTAAAGACCAGAAACCATACAAAGGAACCATTATTTCTCAGCAAGGTTGGAGTTATGTAGACAGAATCAACACTATGCTTCTATTTTTAGTCTTTACAGTGTTTTAAAAACACCAGCTGCCCTTTGCATTGTGTTTCATGATGCATGGATTGAAAGAGCTCTAGATAATGTTCTATACGTTGAGTAAAAGTACAGTGAAATGCCCAGTAGGTTCTAGATAATACCTGCCTAAGTGGGAAGTTCAAAGTACCATGCAATTGACTTAAAATGACAAAGTAACAACACGATCACAGAGAAACCAAAGGCTCTTACTATGGTTTTACTGGAAACCACAGAGTGGAGTTTGTAGCTAATATCTAGAACATTATGCTATTTCAGTGTAATATAGTTATACTGTCTTGTAACCACCATTATGCCCAAAATAATTAGCACTTCGTATGATACACTTTTCAATAGCAATGTGATAGTTTGCACTTGCCATATCATTATTCCAAATTATTACAGTATGAGATATTTTGTTCTTCTTTAACCCTTTTCTGCATGGGGGTGGATCCAGTCATTTGTGCCTAGTCTTGTATCGTTTGTCTTTAAAGCTTAATATCTTTAGATCAGAACGTCATGGAAACATCATTCAAATTGAATATGGATCAAGACAAATGCACCATGAAGAAAATGAAGTTTAATTTTGAAAATAAGAATCTTTTTTATATTTTATTCTGAGTTTAGTTTGTATTTTTTGTTAGAGGATAAGAAACCGGCCTCATAACAAGTCTCTTTACTTTTAAATAAATCCAAAAATTCTCCATGGATCTCTTCCAATTTTTATGATGTTCATCCCACATGTGTCCTCTGTATACATGTCCAGTTTTGAAGTGACCGGAAAAATTGTTCATAGTTTTATATTATATAATGTACAGCTAGGGATAATTTGGCAAACTGTCTCGGTGCACAGTTACATTAAAAGCTTAATATTTATAATGTCCTAGTCAGAGCCAGTGGTGCCAGTAAGCCCTGGACATGTTTGTGGGTCTCACCATGGCCTCCATGCGTGCTCTCCTCTCTTCCTCCTCTTTGCGGCGCTGCATGTTCTCCAGGTCCTGCCGAGCCTCGCTGAAGGACTGCAGGAAAGTGTCGAAAATCCCAAAGAATTCATCTGGCTGCATGCGGCCCTGGTCCTCCCCAAAGTGCTTCAGAGACTTCACGAACTGAGACAGGGAGAACACGGGAGCAGGTCAGTGAAACGAGAAGCACTAGGAGGAGAAACTCAGGCAGCTATCAACAGCACCCCTGGAACAGTGTAGCAGGGCAATTCCATAGGGTACCTGAGGGGTACCTGGGCTGGAACATGAGCCTGCACCCCTTTGATCACATGGGCAAGTCCCTAATCATTAGGCCACTATACTGTTGTAAACATGCTCGTGTGGATGAACACCTGCCAAAGCTCACAGGTAGGACTGATAAGGCAGCGCGCTGTGTGTGCACAAAAAATGGTACAGCACAGCAGCCAGGCCACCACATCCTGCCAGCTGTACCAGGGCTGCCTCCTCTGCCTGCTTATCTGTGTACTGAGTGGGCTGTGAGTAAACTGAGCATCAATCACAACCGCATTCATCAACAACAAATGAAAGAAAGAAAAAAAAAACCCCTAATTTTTCTTGCGTCAGCATGATGGATGAGGTCACGCCTCATTTGACTACCATATGTCCTGTCTTATCACCGACACCTGCCCAGTGACCACTGCCAGTGGACAGGGGGTGAGCGGGGGAGAGAGTGAGAGAGAGAGAGAGAGAGAGAGTGAGAGAGAGAGAGGAAGAGAGAGAGAGGGGGGAAGAGTGAGAGAAAAAGAGAAAGAGAGAGAGAGAGAGAGACAGAGTGTGAGAGAGAGACACACACACACACACACAGAGTGAGAGAGAGAGAGAGAGAGAGAAAGATACAGAGTGATAGAGAGAGAGAGAGAGAGAGAGAGAGAGAGAGACAGAATGAGAGAGAGGAGGGGGAGCAAGAGAGAGAGAGAGCGAGAGAGACAAATCATACACCATGTGATTGCGTTCTCAGGAACAGCCTCTAGTTCATGCTGAATTAGCCGATGTCATGCTGCAGAAATTAAAAGCCTCCTATATTTTGCCTCGTCCTGAATTGATTCTGAAGTAAATGTGCAATATCCAGTTTGAACTTCCCTCCACATAAAGACCTGGGCTTTAGAAAAACCTTAAATATAAGCCCTTCAGCAGAGCGTGTGCTCTTTAGGGGCGGTTTGGCACAGCACAGTGTTTAAACCTAAGGTAAGACCTTCACTTTAGATACGAGTCCTGCTCTAAAAGTGTAAATCCATTTTAAGGTCAGGCTGCTCTGACTGCCAAGAGCATCCCGAATCCGCAGCAGATTTGCTCTGAAGTGCTCTACGTAGCATTTATCCTGGCTCCTGCTGGCTTTCCTCCCGCTGGGAATTTGGCCAGTTTTGCTGTCTCGGAACTCTGTGAAGTGGCGATGCATTAGGAGCTCAGTGTTTTAGCTTCGTGGTCTGGGGAAAAGCTGGTGCTACGTCCCAATTTCATACTCCCATTACAAGGCATTTACCATGTACTAATTTTAACAGTGCTAGATCTTCAGCCAATTAAAATTTGCCTGATCAGCCATAACATTAACACCACCCGCCTTATATTGAGTAGGTCCCTCCTGCTGCTGAAACAGCTCTGACCGCGGTGCACTGTGTGTTCTGACCCCTTTCTATCAGAGTCAGCATCACTTTTCACACCACAGTAGCTTCTGGACCAGACGGGCTAGCCTTCACTGCCCATGTGCATCAGTGAGCCTTGGGTGCCCGTGCCCGTGTCACCGATTCAACAGTTGTCCGTCCTTGGATCACTTTTGGTAGGCGCCAACTACTACACACCTAGAACACTCCACAGGACCTGCTGTTCGGGAGATGCTCTGACTCATCACAACATGGAACATCACAATAAGCCCCTTGACAAAGTGGCTCAGACCCTTAAGCTTGCCCATTTTTCAAGAGCTGACTGTTCACTTCAATATATCACACACTTTAAGTGAAGTGAAAGTGACTCTTTGTCATTGTGAACACACTCAAGCACCACAACGAAATGTGACCTCTGCATTTA
>JBBPDA010000001.1:50449326-50457262 GCA_037974385.1 Arnoldichthys spilopterus
GTATTTTTCTATTTCACTTTTTTATATTTTTCTGTATAGTACAGTTATTTTTTGCACTGTTTTGTATTATGTGTCTTTACTTTGTTACATTGTTTACTTTTTTATGTATATTGTGGCTACTGGTACAAAAAATTTCCCTTGGGATCAATAAAGTATGTATGTATGTATGTATGTATGTATGTATGTATGTATGTATGTATGTATGTATGTATGTATCTATCTATCTATCTAGAGTAATTTAAGAATAAAATAAAAATAATAAAAAAATAAAAACAATTATCATTTTTGGAATCCATGAAATGTAACTGAAGTATGCATTTTATATTGTATTTTACTTTTTCAACTAGGTACTAAGGAACTCAGGGGGTCATCAATGACTTCCTGTTTCACTGGGGTATAGAAATGACTTGACAGAGAGGCCAAATTCACTTAGCCATTCAACAAAATGGGGAAAAAAATAAGAATAAAATGAAACAAAAGTGTGGTGACCTTCATTAATTTAAGATTTTTGTTGTCTTCATCTAATATTGTCTTCAATTAGTGTTTACGTCTTCCTCATATTTTCACATTGAGCTGATTAACCAATCATGTTTTCCCCTATTACCTTGTTTTACCAATCTTTACCAAGGGGGCCAACAATTACGGAACTGGCAGCAGACATTCATAGCAAGTTCCACTTTTAGATACCAAGTCTGTTTTAGAACTGAACTAATAATTAAACCCCAGGGCTAAACCCAGATGAACATTAATGGAAATCCATTTCAGATTTCATATCCACATATCAGAAGAGGCATTTATGAAAGCTAAGAGTAAGTAACAAAATCAAAAATGTCATTAGCCTGGTATTCACTGCAGGGATTACACAACAGTATCTCAGGCCATGATCAACATTATAACATGTTACAAATACATATAAATGAGTAAATATGAATTAATAAAACGTGTTATTTCATCGGTGTTGTTCAAGCTGCTAGAAGAATGAGGCTGGTCCTTTCCAGAGTGTGAAATATAGGGTTAGGGTCAGCTGACTGCCTGGCTGTGTAAGCACAGATAAGCACTCACATGGCATCTGGAGGCAGTGCTGTAGGATAGACAGAAGGTGAGGGTAGGCATCAGTGTGGCTCAGCTTTTTCTTGACCAACTCAAACATCTGGCCGGCGCTTTTGGTGTCCACGTGTGTCTGCAAGGAAATCCCCCATTCATTTCCTCGATTAAGGTGTAAACGAAGTCAGGAGTTTTGAAAATGCATTTAAAAGCTCGTGATTTTTTTTTTTGGCAAGATCGTCTAACTGGAACGAAAGAAAAACCCTCATCATAACACACTCAACAGGCCCGAGGAGACGCACCATGTCGAAACGTTTGGCGAGTTCACAGTCATCTTCATTCCGCACCATCTCAAAGAAGTCCAAGTGTCTGGAAGACAAAATGCAGCACTGTAACGATGAACAATTCATTTAGAATGAATCATTTATTCATTAATTTTCTAAAAAACGAGGGTCTCACCTGTCAAGAGTCGCATTCTCGTGACCCCTTAGCTTGTCGATGACTGGCTGGATGCCCAACATTAGGAATTCGTACCTTAGATGGAGGCGAAACTCAAGGTTGTCCTGTACACAAAAGCAAAGCCCTTCAGCACCACGCGAAGAGGAACTACGACATTTACCGAGGAAATTTGATGTTGTTGCTTCCTTTTGATTGGCAGAGGGATCTACCAACCTCTCCTGCTCCTGCGTTTAGAACGGCATTGATGAAAGACATGATGGCAGTCTTCAGGCTGACCTCATCTCTGTAACGACCTGTGCTCCTGTCCAGCTCGTTCAGAAGAGTCTGGGAGATGCAGACAAAACATCGGCACTGTTCAAATTTGTGCAGCTGAGAAGTTGACGCAATCTCAGACACAGGTCACGTCAAATTGTGTGGATTTGAATCCTTAAAAGCAGAGAAATGACGTCATGCTAATTGGTGATGTACGCATGCCTTCACAGCAAACTACACAATGTGTTCAAACGACTGCAGACGCCTGAGAAATGTGTAGATTGACTGGGCAAAATGCTCTCTGCTATAAAGCAAGAGAGTTAAAGTTGTCCTTAGAGTCAAGAGGTCAGTGGGGCGTGGGGGCGGGGGGGGGGGCATGCTGACCATATATGTTTCAATCACTCACGTTAGTTGTGGCCAAGCATGACAAAAATACAAAAACAAAACATACAGTGAAGACATACGACTCTACATACATTTAAGGTCCATAAAACATGACCTCTGTAAGTGCGTATGCTTGTTATTCTTCACAGCATGCTCCATGGCTAAAATTACAGAGTCACAGACAACGTGTATTTTGAAAGGTTGGCAATAACACCAACTGCTGAAATGCAAGCGCTAAAAAAAAAAGAAAGAAAAACTTAAGAGACTTTAGTCTCTGATTCTTTGCACGTCTCCTCCTTTAGGCCTATTTCGGCTTTGGGAAGCCGAAATATATATTGAATCAACAATATTCAATTTCTTTTGCATCTGTATCGCTTGCACATATGTGCATAGTGTACACCGATCGGCCACAACTTTAAACAGCCTGTGTAATATTGGGCAAGCCCAACTCAAGCCACCAAAACGGCTCGGAGCCTCTAAAGGTGTATTGTGGTATCGGGCACCAAGACATTACCAGCAGATCATTGAACCCATTAGCTGTGATGTGGAGCCTCCATGGAACAAACTAGTTTGAGACCCAAATATCTATTGGAAATGTCTGATAAATCCCAGCCTGGAAGATCTTAGATCAGCAGGAGATGCTCAGCTAGTGGTGCAGAAGATTGTAAGCAAACAGGGTGAAATGGCATTTAGTCATTATGCTGCCCCCTGCTGGAACCAGCTGCCCATGGAGATCAGATCTGCTCCAACTGTTGCTCCAGCTTCAAAAAGAAACTAAAAACCAACTTATTGGCCAAATCCTTTCATTAGTATTCTATTTTATCTATTTATAAATGTTATAAATATGATATAAATATTATTTTATATTTATTATTTTAATCCTCATCTCTGTAAAGCACATTGAATGACCGTTGTGTATGATAATGTGCTATATAAATAAACTTGCCTTGCCTACTGCACTCTCATCTCTTACCCAGGAAAACAAAGCACCCAGCCATCTCCTGTTAGCGGTCTTAATGTTATGGCGGATTGGTGTATAGTGCATACCCAGAAGTTCTAAACAGCTTAGAGTGATGTTTTCTCGCCCTCACAAAATTGGCCCCAGTTGGATTCCTCGCTTTATTGGCTGACTGCTAATCACTTAATTATGTTGGTGATTAGTTAATCTAGCATGTCATTCCAGCTTCTGAAAGCCTAAACAATGAGAACCAATGAGCTAAAAGCATCACTGTAATACTGGCAGAGTTTAAATACAAGCATGTTTCTGCTGAATAAAAAAAGCCAAAAAAAACTTCAGTACTCTCGCTCTGGATCAGCCTGAAATAATCTGACTCTCAGTCACATGAAACTAAGGTCATTATGGCCAGTGCCAAGCAGCTAGAGGGATAACACTACCCTACTGATTCCCACACTGGATGAGTAGCTGCCTGCAAACCTCTGGCCATGCAACATACATTCATCCGTCCTAGTCGGACTCTTTCCAGCATCATACCTGGAAGCGCGTCCTCTCGGCGGCGTACTTCTGGTAGTGAGCCATGGCCTGCAGCACTTTCTTATGGCCGTCGGGGACCAGACAGACAGCACCCAGGATCTCCAGCACGGCCACCTTGGTCTTGATGTTGTCCTGGCGTAAGCTCTGCGAGATGGTGTTGATGCTCTGTGGGTGGGCCAGCACATGGGCCCGACCCTGAGAGTTGTTCATCAGTGCTTTGATGCAGCCAATGATGGAGGTGTGGATACGGCTCTCCGAAGTGTCAAAGTCCATGCTCTTCAGGAAGTTCAGCAGACAGGTCAGGCCTTCCAGCTCAATGAAGCGCGTCACAAACCTGCAAAGGCAAGAACGGAGTTGGCAGCTTTCTTTATATTAGCCATCAGTTCCTAAACCACATCTTGTTCGGGGAAGCTAGAGCCAATCCAAGCTGACTACAGGCCCAAGGCGGGGTTCATCCAAGACAGGAGGCTCAACCCATCGGAGGGCAACACAGAGACAGACAACCATTCATACATACACTTACACCTAGGGGCAATTTAGAGCATCCCATCAACCTACTGCAGCCTTTGGACAGTGGGAGGAAACTGGAGAACCCGGAGGAAACACACGAACACAGGGAGAGCTTGCAAACCAGCTGACCAGCTGAACTGCACTCATTGACCAGTCTGTCTAGCTTACCTATATCGCCCGTTATGTTACTCTACGTACTGTATTTAGTGGTGTGTGCAATATTTGGCGTGTGTGTGACTGTTGCACTCTTCCAGTCTCCTGATGAACTTGTATTGTATATTAGCAAAATGATGTTAAAAGTAGGAATCCATCAACACTATGCGTCAATTCCAACTTATGTCATGGTTTGGGAAGCAAAAAGCTGAACGATGCCTCATCAAGCCTGGTTCTCATTCTATGCACTGCTAACTGACCAGTCCCTGGTGTTCTGCATTCCTTAGATTGATGCAAATTGATCCACAAAGTGATTCCTAGACAAGTAATAATACCTTATAATCAGTTCTGCAACTAAAAAGGCTGTGTAGGGATCTGAAAAAAAAATATTTGGAAAAAATATGTAAAATCTGCCAGCAGGGGTGCCAGTCAAAAAAATCAGTTCTCACATTAATGGTAAAAACCTGTAAAATTACAGCCATTTCATTTATTTGCAATACTGTCATGTACTGTAATTCATCCCTTTAGCATGTTTTACACACAAAATCAGTTTAATAACATGATTTAAACAGCACTTTTTATTATATAGTACTACAACCATAATAACTATAGTTATTCTGACATACAGTATTTGGCCATAACAACAGTAACATCCATTAAAATAAAGTGAATGTCTGTGAAATTATGGTGATAGCTTGTTTTTACAAAAACAATTTCTCTAAACTAACAGTTTCTCTTTTACATTTTACAGTATTGTTACCGCGACAACAATTTTAACAGTATTTTTTTGGGAAGCATTCGACCCACTGCACTTTGTAAGAGCTGTAGCAGACTGATGGCCTCTTTGGGAAAACCTGAAAGCCTGGCCTGCCTATATGACTGTATGCATCTTTGGATATTCAATAAATACATGAATTTTTCTCCACCCAATACCCCACTTGCAAATAACTGTATGAGTGATGAATCATATCTAAGCAAACCTATGAAACGTTTTTAGTTTTTTTTAATTATCAGCCAGATATTTTCAATATCGTTGCACATCTGTAGGATCGAGCTTGATTTGAGCTGACTTGAGGTGAATGGGGAGTTTAAACATTGTCCGGATCTATTCCGATCGTTCCCCACTGACTTGTATTCCCAGTAGTCTTGGCAGAGACACTCGACCCAGATGGCTTCCATATAGTCTCAGCTGCATAAATGCAAAACACACAAAACTGTATGTTCTGTAAGTGAACCCTGAAATGTGGCAGTATGGGAGAAGCCTCTCCACTCCTCGTTCATCATAGCAGCCTGTATGACAGTGCTCATTAGCCGGGGTAATTAAGGTCAATCGCGTGCTTAACCTCACGGCTCCGCCGCAGCCCTCTCAAATGACCTACCGTTTACATATACACAGGAGGCATGACATCAGCTTCGGCGACATTCTGTCTTCTATTAATGATATTTCCCTCTGCTCCATTCCTCTTCTGAATGTGCCCCATATTTTACGTGAACCTGACACCAGGCTCCAGTGCACTCATGCCCCAGTGAGGCTCGGAGACGACAGACTCTGACATAGGAGGAGGAGGAGGCCCCGCTGTGATGCATCATCGCTAATCAGAACAGATACAGGGTTTTCTTGGCATAGCACGGCTGTTGCTGGGATTGACCCACGTTCCTCTAGGCTTCTGGGAGTGTGGGCGTGAGATCATGGTCGGCCTGCTCTAAATCCACTGCCCATTTGTCAATGCTACTGTCTGGATTAGCCGGTTAGCCAAGTCAATAAGCAAGTTAGCCAATTCAACTCAAACCTATACCAAGCACCCACAGATCACTTAAGGGTCACGTCATGGGCATGGACAATGTGTGGTGGATTAGTCAGCCAGTAATCTATAGCACAACATTTACCAGAACCCATATAAATTATTGTAAGGAATTTCCCACTTATTGAATGCCCATGAGCCTGCCCCCATCTCATGCACCATTAGCTTTTTAATGCAATAATAATAATAATAATAATAATAATACAAATAAATATGTAACAATTTATTTATTTCTTTTTCTTTCTTTTTTTTTTAATTCTGTAGGCACTTTGAGATTTGGATAATGTAAAATGCAGCATAAATAAAATTATTATTATTATTATTATTATTATTATTATTATTATATTATATAATGCTTTATATTTTGCAATAGAACTAAAAAAAAAGAAAGAAAGAAAAAAATGTATAAAATGAAAACGTATAGAATAGAAACTCGATTATGGTAAAATGTGAGGAATAAACATTTACATTTTACATTTTTTCATTTGGCTGACGCTTTTATCCAAAGCGAACTTCCAAGGTGTGGAGCAGAGTAGTGGGACGGTCCCTTGCTCAAGGGTACCTCAGTAGTGCCTGAGCCGGGACTTGAAGCAGCAACCTTCAGGTCCCCAGCACAGTGCCCTAACCACTAGGCCACCACTGCCCCAAAGAAAAAGAAAAAGCAAAAGAAAATGATATAAAGATACATATAATTAAAATAATTATTCATTTAAAAATGTCTGTTACAAAAAATGTTTATTGTTTTTTCGTTTTTATATCTAGTAAGTCCAGTTACCTGATAAATATTCACTGGTAGTGTACTCCAAAGTTTTGGTGCTTCCCCAGTGTTTTTGTTTGTTGACCTAAAGGCTCGATTAGAAGTGCGATTAGGCAGCGTTTGAAGGTGCCAATTCATTAAGACAGTTACTGGGATACACCACTTTGGACTTTGACATTATGTGAAAGCTTGCTATAAAGACTATTAACACTTGCAGTGGTTCTTCTGTGGCATCACTCCACAGAACCCTTACTCTTTGGAGAAAGAGAAACGTACATTTGCTTTTGGATATAAATTCATAAGAGCGCATGAGTTTCTATTACCTCCAGAGAGCGAAAATGCTTCCAGGTCAACATTAAGAAGCCTGGCAACAAATCTAAGAAGTGTTGGGTCTGGTGAACGATCTGTTGGTTCTCGCTTTCCATCAGCAGATCACTCTCCTTGTACTGCTTCAATTTCACATCCATCATTAATAATCTGAGACATATTCCTCTCGGCGCTGACTGCTCTGCTCAGCCAAGAGACATGCATTCTGGAGCAGACCCTGTATGCTTAACTCAGAGGCAAAGCAGTGCACAAACCAGGAGCTCATGTCATGCAACAGGAGCCAACACACAGACAGACTCCACGCCAAAGAAGCCTCCACTGCAGCCTCTGCTCTGGAATAATGAGGTCAGGTCCAAGACGGCGGCCTGTTAAAAGGCCACCTTGTCGAGTCGGTGCATTTGGCTGGACTAACGCCAATACAATTAGACTTTGCAAAGTGGAGTAGTGGTGCGACTGGCTTATCACTGCCAGACAGTTATTTTTGAAGTATGAGAGCAGGATGAACTAATAGCTTTCTGCAATTAAAGAAGCTGGTAAAGAAAGTAATAATATTTACATAAAGATGTAAACGTCAATGGCAATGTAATATGTCTCCCACAGCTCACAGATGAAGTTTTAGCATTAGCTAGAAAGCAGTGGTCCTAACCACTAGGCCTTCACTGCCCACGCTATAAAATATACATCCATCCATCCATTTTCCAACCGCTTCTTCTGTTTCCGGGTCACGGGGAAGCTGGAGCCAATCCCAGCTGACTG
>JBBPDA010000001.1:50490825-50501418 GCA_037974385.1 Arnoldichthys spilopterus
AAAAAATATATATATATATATATATATATATATAATAATAATAATAATATCATAATTTATGTAATCATAATTTATTTTAAAAAATGATATATATAAAATTTATTTTAAAAAATTATAATTTATAAAATAAAATAAAAAATATATATATATATAATTTTTTTAAATAAATTATGATATTATTATTATTGTTATTAACAACAACAACAACAACAACAACATTCAAATAACATTAGTACAGTAAAGAAAGATTGTGTGCATTAGGGTTGAGAAATGTAAAACATTTTCTTAGGCTGGACATCATTTCTTCTATGTGGATGGTCAACCTGTTTCTGACCATAGTGACATCACTAACCAGTTCTTCTGAACCAACCGTGAGTACTTTACAACCAAGGCACAAGCACACATGCAAAACACACCCACCTACAAGCTAAAAATAGAAAAAAGCTAATAGAAATACAGGGTGTAACAGACAAATGGACGTAAACATGGCTTGACCGTCTCTCCCATTCACTCCCACAGACACACAGGCACATGCATTCATTCCTAACTCATTACAGCATGACCGAGCAACCCCCACCCCCCCCCCTCCACCATCCCACCAAAAAACCCAAACCAGCACCAGGAGATGGTTTAGAGTCCAAACTGATAAATGGCCACTGCGAACTCTGTGATGGAGAGGGTAGCGTAATGTCATGGCAGATTTGCAGGCGGCACATTCCACGCTCATTTGAAAGCGAGCTCTGTTTCTTTTAACACTGCTGCCAGAGTGTAGGCCCGTGGAACACTGAATGCCTTTCCCCTTCGGTGTCTCTTTTGTGTTATCCCACATGAGCACCCGTTTCTGAGCTGATCGGTCAACCAGAACTCCGGACTCGATGCGTGAACTTGGGCATGTGCGGTTTACACGGTGTGTGCAGTCAGCTATGACTGGGGGGTGGAAATTCCACGCAATGGCGGTGACTCCGCCGCATTGATGATGTAATAAAACATTACAAAAACGCCAGCTACCCCTTTACCTTCGGTTACAAACTTCACAGCAAACGCTTTCGTTTTCATTGAGAATTGAGGGGTGGCTTGGCACGACTGTGCCTACGTGCCCCGAAGAGGACGAGCAGGGTAGTTAGGAATGACAAACCCAGTGCCTCCTTCCTCCTCTCACCAAATGACTTCCTCTCCATCCCTGCATCAGATAAGGCACGGACAGAGACAGGAGGGGAACGCCCCTGATGAGCAAACGCTCAAATATGTCACCGAGCAATCCCGAGCCAAGGATTCTACAGAAACGGCCAGCGTTCACGTCGAGAAGGGAGGCGAGGTCGGGGTTCAAGTCTGCGGAAATTTCATAATTACATAACGACTCCGGTTCTGAGGCTAGCACAGCCATGCGTCCAGCAGCCAAGTGCAACAGCATTACTTCATCTAATAGCACAGGACATATCTACTTAATATGGCTCTGGCAGATGCACTATTTGCATATCACTGAGGTTTTATGTGCTACATCTTATACTTAAAAATGCATCAGTCAGATTCGGTGTTGGTATTCTTTGGCTGTTTAATCTCACAAGTGAATGTAACCACATTTTATTACTTTTTTTTTTTTGTAAATTCCTTCATTTTATCAATGTATAGCTGTGGCTGCATGGAGAAACACAAACGATAGCCTGTTGGAACACATTGGGCCTTCAATACGGCGGTTTACACTAACTTTTATCGCCTTTTTAGCACTTTTAATTATTGTCTATGAGGACATGGTGCCATGCTGGCAGGATACACCAACAACATTACCACCACTGACAGGTGGAAAAAACTCAACCACCTAGTTATTTCATTACAATGCCACCTGTTTGGGGGTGGGACATATTGGACAGCAAGTGATCAGTCAGTTCTTGAAATTGATGTGCTGGAAGTAGGAGTGTAATAAAAATAAGAGGCCGTATTTGGAGTCAGAGCATCTTTAAAACGGCAGGTCTTGTGGAATCCAGGTGTGCTGTAGTTGATACCCACCAAGGAAGGACAACTGGGTCATGGGCACTCAAGGCTCACTAATGCATGTGGGGAGTGAAGGTTACCCTGTCTTGTCTGATCCCACAGAAGAGCTACTGCGGTGTAAAAAGTGATGCTGACTCTGATAGAAAGGGGTCAGAACACACAGTGCAGGACAGTCAGAGCTGTTCCAGCAGCAGGATAGACAGCATCAGTATTAGGCAGGTGGTGTTAAGGCTATAGCTGCTTGCTGCACACATGCACGACTCAAACGAAGACCACATTGGTGGGAAGCGTTTACCAACATTGGAGGCCGAGAATATGCTTCAGGTAGGGGGCGTGGTAGAGTCTCCAGCAGGCAATGGGTTGAAAAACAGCGCAGAATTACAAGATTTTCCAAAGTACTGCTTTCCTTAAAAACTGGACATTATTGCCCCTCATATTTTACTAACTATGATTTGGATACAGCTCGACAATTTGGATGTGCACAATCCAAGTTTAGCCTATGTGTCGACTGCGGCATGTCTGATCTGCGCTTACGCACGGAGATGACAGATTACAGACTGTGGAGACAACGTTAACGTTAAATTACTTCAAGATGGCGGCGCCTGCAGACGCAGGGGCTCAGGGCTCTCGGTCAATACTTGAATAATTTATTCAATTGCATTTTGTACTTTTTATGTTTATTTTTGTATGTTGAAATATTTTTTTTCTTGCTGCTGTCTGATGGCTGCCAAAGACATTCTGCTGTATTCTGATACAATGACAATAAAAATCTCTTAACTCTTATTGACCTGTGTGGTTGGCTCCTGTTTTTCAGATGCGGCAACTCTATTGCGACGACTCCATCACGGTAATTGTTCCTTGGATCTTTTATGACCCCTCTTCTTTTAAATTTTTTTTTTTTAATTTCTATTTATTTATTTTATTTATTTATTTTTCTTCTTTCTCTCGCGTGCTCTCTCGGTCTCGGTCTCTCTCTCTCCTTTCCTTTCTCTTTTTTTTCCCCTAACTGTTCTAATTTTTCTCTTGTTTTTCTTTTATCTCTTTCTCCCTCTGTCTTCCCCCTGTCTGAACTGGCTTTAATTGTACAAAACAAATAAATAAATGAATAAATAAATAAATAAACTTCAAGTTTCAAGGGGCTGATATTAAAGTGTTGTAACCCCTCCTGGCAGAACAAAGCTGTTGGGCACATCATGGCATCCAGCTGCACATTCTGCCTGCCAAGCTGCTGGACACGACAGAGTAAAAAAAAATATATAAGTAAAAACAATTTATAAAACAACTAATTATTGACCTATACAACTATTCCATTACCTACGGCAGTGTTTCCCAGCCCTGGTCCTGAGGAACCCATAGTCTGCACTTTTCACTACTCCCAACACACCTGATCGCAACTAAACAGCCAATTAACAAGTCTCTCCTGTGCTGAGGTGGGTGTGTCAAAATCCCATTCATTGCACAGACCTATTTAGGGGACCCCCAGCGGCGGTTTCTGCTGTTCATTTTGTTACCAACACTTCCTTCACCTTCTACAGTCATCTGCCTTAAAACCGGCCAATGATGGCTCTCTTAACGCTGCACCATAGTTGATCAAGTGATGCTACGCTTCATAGACCACCATTCAGGCCTGAAAAGAAAGACGCACAGCATGTCGTATAACATTCACTTCCACAGCATATGCGCACACACACACACACACCAACACACACACACACCTCATAAGACTTCTGGGCTGCGTTAATGTTGCTCTCTCGGGGAGTTTAAATATTTCGGTTAAATCTAAAGGAAAGTGGGGATTCACGAGGGATGTTGATAAAAGCCATTTCATTCTCTCATTCTCTCATAAAAATTAAAGCCATGTCCACATCTGCTGCAGGGCCCAGAACTCAATTTCGGTCTGCATGCAAGCCAAATAGTTGGCAGAAAAAGGAAAAAAATCTTTTACTGTCTGTTCCTTTCGTTTACTTTGACAGGAGTCCTCACGATTAAAACAGATGAGTATCATAACTCGAGTCTATGGTGATGTTTATAATGGCATTTGACATGTTTTCCTTATCCTAGAACAAACTCGAGCTCTCTGAACACGGTGGAAGTCAGAGGTCAAGGATTTATGTTCAAGCTAAAACGCAACACAAGCTTCACAGTCGGAGAAGGTGAAACTCCGGAGACAAGCTCGGACGTAGTCGGGAATAGAGGAACACTCACGTTGGAGTTAAACATTGTGCCGAAGGTGCGGCCTCTGTGCCCTCGAGGGCGAGTGATCATTAACCCGTTCACTTGGGTGTCCATGGTTAATCCAAAAGCTCGAACGGTGATGTTTCCATCCAAAACCATTACAAGCTGAACTGAATGATGTGGCCTAGTGGTTAGGACATCGCCCTTGGGACCTGAAAGGCGCAGGTTCGAGTCCCGGCCCAGGCGCCACTGAGGTTCCCTTGAGCAAGGTACTTTCCCGCTACACTGCCCCCCGGGCGCTGTTGGTAGCTGCTGCTGCTCCACGTGTGATGGATTAAATGCAGAGGTTGCATTTCGTTGTGGTGCTTGAGTGTGTTCACAATGACAAATCGTCACTTTCACTTAGTTTCCTCATTGACTAAGAACTTTGTGCAATACAACTGTAACACAGGTATATGGGACAGGTATCCAACTTAAAGAAACAGTCGACATTTATGGGCGTGTCCAAACAGATTCTGCTAATTTCATGGCAAAAGTAAATAGACTGTGACAGCACGAGGAGCACAAATGTTGACTCTCGAAATCATTCAGAGGTGTATTATGGGCGTAACATGCAATAAGCCAATCAGAATGGCTTGCCACCGTACCTTTAAAAGGCAGGGGCGGAGCCATGATGGATCGCTGTTATAATAGCGTGTTTACCTGGTGAACCAGATTGGCCGTCAGTGAGGAAGCGGACCTCGTGCACGAAGTGAAAATGTGTGCACATCATTCACAGGAGCAGCACTGTTCCACCTGAGCCTTTCAGTGCCATTAGTGCACTTCCTGCATGTTACAATGTTACCAAAACTCGCAGCTTGAATATGGTTTAATAATGGACCCTGCCACACTAGGAAAAACATCCAGAATCATTTATTTTGCAAAATGTGCATGCATGACCTAAAATAATGGAATTTGTTGGAGTTAAATTACCAAGAAATGGCAAAAACGGCCCATGGTGTTAAGAGTCCAACCAGGAACGAGCCATAGTTAAACCAGTCTAACCTTTATCGAGCTGCTGTTCAGTGGGCAAGCGTGGGTTGGAACTCGACGCGGTTTCAAACACGCAGTACTACTGACCCACTTTTGAGCAGGCAGATATAGCCGTTGCTGGGGGTACCCCGAGTAGCATGGGGCCGATTTATAAAAGGACGCTGGCTTCGACATTCCGAAAGCCCTTCTCTGTGCATTCCCATGCATCATCAGGGCTCTGGAAGAAACCCGATAGCCCTCATCGCTCCCCATCAGATCCCAGAGCATCCCCTTGGAGAGGGGGAACCAAACGGTTTGCTTGATCTGCCTATTGGAGACGCGCTTTCGGGCCTTTGAGGAAGCCGAAGCCCTGTTTGTTGTCACTTGGGTGCAGAGTCGGCGAAGAAACCTGAAGCCGAAGCATGCGGTTTATCCTGACACTGCAAGAGCAGACACCCTTGCTTAAACCATGAACTTTAATCCTTGGTTATAGCCAACCTTGAAGAGAGCCGAAGGCCACACTCGCAGTTGAAATATAACCCAAACAATGATTTAACAGCTGCTATTATTGAGATTTCCAGCCTTTACAAAGACTAATAAGGACCACGCCATCTCCTCTAGCTACTACTCGGTGTAGGCGTGTGTAATGTCAGCTCACTAAGGGCGGTGACAGGTTGATGCAGGCCGGCTCTTCTGGCTGGTTGTAAAGGATTTCCGCTCCTCGGCCTGGTCATCCGAGGCTTAATGCCGCGAAGTCCCAGACAGTGAGCAGCCTTGGCACTTTAAAACCGTGCTGTACTCAATTGCTTTGGGTCCTCGCAAGGTCAAATGGCAGCAGCTGCACACCGAAGGACGTAGGTCGGCAAGATTGTGGGTAATTGCTGGAATGTGCATATCAGACCTTTACAGTGTGCTATATGGACTGGCCTCCGCAGAGACGGCCTTTAAAATAGCCCCAATCGAAGCTATTCCCAGAAGTGGCTGCACTGTACCACACAATGATAAGCTTATGCGTTATAAGCCTCAAAACTGTGTCACTGGCACAATGAGGGTCTTTTGACACACTCGTCTGGGGACTTCCACATGAGATCAGCATTAATATCAGAGAGGGTCGAGTCGCAGGCATTTCCTGAAATATTATGCCATTTATTTATTATTGTTATAGATTTGTCAAACATTGCTTATAAATATGTCTTCTTTCTCCCCAAATTAATAAAATGACTGGACCATATATAGGTGTTAAAAAAGGAAAAGTCCAGAAAAGTCACGAACAGTAGGCAACAGCACTGCGAATGGCAAATAGTGACCATACTTGGATTTCATCAATGACCAGTATATACAGTAACACTCCATGTACCTCCTGATGTCGGGGCTCCTCCTACTCTCCTTTCAGACTTGAATCATATTTATTTCCAGGACTTATGAAATAATTTAGTGCCTGATATTTGTGATCCCCGTTTGTTCCTGGTTTTATATTTAATTTGACCTAATTTTATTTATTTTACCTTATTTTTTATATATTTTATTGTACAGTATGTAAATGGTCTTTATAATAAAACTCTACCTATTTACTTACTATTGCTGAATGCTTCATGCTCTTGAACTCCAACATGAGGCTTTCGTCTTGCCAAAGTTCGCTCTCTCCGCCGAAGCATTATACTGCGTATATCCATAATATATGAGATGCAAAAAGAGTGAACATGTTCGAGCAGGCAGCCGTGACTTTGGGCCCTTGCTCATCTTCTATTAATGTCTTTACACTCCAAGATTTTCATAGACATCTCATAGCTGTATGGAAGGAAGCCAGCACGTGCTTTAAGTCCTCATGACCACTGTAGGTAAAGAGGTGAGGAAAGTAGCTTTGGAAATCCAATGTTTTAACATAGGTGTCTTCCACATGCTTATATCTTACTGGGCAAAAGGGGAACGTGGTCATGCAGGACATAATGGCCCTCCGGTACATACAAGGGATGTACAGGCATGGGACTTGTAGGCTGATGCTGATTTCCAATATTTTTATGTACATATATGATACTGATGCCCATATAAATAACATTTTTAAATTATATTTGTTAAGAAAATTTAAATGTATTAAGGAAAAAAAAAAAAAAATCTTTATAAGCCTTAAAATTAGGGAAAAAATCCACTGTTACCTAAACATTCTGCTCCTCCTATACAATAAGTGCAGCATCATCAAATATCGGTTTGAAATATCAGTTAAAGCTAAGCATCTGTTTAATGGCAATGGGAATTTTCCCAGCAAATATCTACAGATAGAGATGATTACAATTTATCTGTACATCCCTAGTCTTGGCTCCTCGATGCTGCAGCTACAATAGTAAAAAATAACAATAAAATGGTGGAAAAATGGTACTAAAAAGTTCAGGGGCGTGGGATTTGAAGGCCGATGCTGATATTTTGACATAGATAACTGCCAATATTACTTTTTCCCAGCAAATATCTACCAATAACCATATGATTTCATATTATTATGCATCCCGAGTTGCCCCTGTACCCTGAAGGTCGCCGGTTCAAATCCCAAAACGGTACAAGTACCATGAAAGTACAATGAGCAAGGTACCGTCCCCAACCAATGCTCCCCAGGCACTGCCCACGCCAGCTGCCCACTGCTCGTACATGGATGGGTTAAATGCAGAGGTCACATTTCGTTGTGGTGTTTGCTGTGTTGTGGTGTGTTCACAATGACGCTCACTTTCACACACTAAAAGGGAAATACGAGTTTTCTTACATGGGACACCAACAACTAATTATGCTGAAAAACCACACTAAGCAAAAGCAACTCCGGTATCAGAGTTTTGCTAAGATCATTAACTCTAGTTATGGATCAAACATTGATTGGGAAGATTTTCCCACCAGTGGGCAAAAAGCCAAGTCACACTGAGCAGGCTCTTAATATCAGGAAGGTTCCACTATAATCCTTAAAGGCTGAAATTCAGACAGATCCAAGCATGAGGCCCTCATAGACGACTCACTAGGGCACTTCCCAAGCAGTCACCAGCAGAGCAGAACACCTTAGTCCAGGCAGAGGCAGAGAGCTGTCTGGCCATCATTCTGTGGGGTCTCAAGGGAGAGGATCACAGGCTAAAAGGGGTTTAGACCCTAAGGGGATAAACCAAGTACCAGAGCAAAGCCTAACAGCTAAAAGGGCACGCCATTATTCTAAAATAATCCCACTCCCAGAGTCATGCCCATCACACCCACAATTCCTAACATTCTTTAATCCCCTCCGGCCCAAACAGGCATCCCAGAATTCCCATTTGGATAAAGACGCTCCATTCATAGTGTTACCACAGACCGCGGACAGACTTGTAATGCCCCAGAGAGCAGCACATCTGATCAGGAGCTTACATCTGCCATTTAAACGGCTATTTAAACTCCACGAGACCCTTTGAGATTTGAGTGCACCCAGGGATTCTGGTCATGCTATGGAGTTCTGGCCATTTTATCATTAAGATGACGCATGTACATGAAATTCTACATAGTTTAATACGGAAAAAAAGGCTAAAGTACGGTGACATCACCCTCAATTCATCTACCAAACGTTAAAAACCCAACGGTTTCTTTTCTCACTATTACAAATGCAGAGGTGAAGTAGAGACGCCTTGTTTACAGCCCATTTGCTAAATAGCAGATCTGCAGAGCTCCTGAGCCATCCCTACATGTTTAGGGGGGGGGGTCAGTAGTGGCCGTAGCTCCATTTAAAGGCTTGCAAACTGCACATGCACCCGCGTCTTCTGAAGCATCTCTCCACAGCGCGGCTCGTCTTACAGGCATGACGAGCCACGCACATCCACAGTGCGATCAAATTGCAGAGCGCTTACCTCGTTCAGAAAGCGGCCCCTGGAAAGGAAAAAAAAAAAAAAAAAAAAAAAAAAAAAAAAAAAAAAAAAAAAAAAAATCGCTCGTCCTGTCCACTTCACGGGCACCCACACCACTCCAGATCCGAAAGATCCCCCCAAAAAGTTTGGCGTATCCTATTCCCCTCAGAGTCAAGACTTCTGCGCTGCACAGAACTGCCCCCACTGACTGGGGAGCCCCCTGTATTTGAGAGCAGAGCTTGAACGACCACTTCCCTTTGGAGATACTGCACTGGAGCCTGCTTTTCAGCTGAGTGCGCTGGGACTGGAGCTGTTGACATTAACCCCCCCCTCCCTTCCCCTCACCCCTCACTCTCTCTCTTGCTTGCTTGCTCGCTCGCTCTCTCCCCTCCCTTCGTGAATTAGCAGCTCAGCCTATAACAGCATCTACACAGCAATTTAAGGGTTTGGAATCACACAAAATCAGTTTCTGTATAAAATAATGAAGTGAAAGTGAGTCATTTGTGCTCGGCATTTGACCCATCACACGTGCACACGTGGAGCAGCGGGCAGCTACCAACAGCACCCGGGGAGCAGCGTAGCGGGACAGCACCTTACTCAAGAGAACCTCAGTGGTGCCTGGGCTGGGACTTGAACCTGCAACCTTCAGGTCCTAACCACTAGGCCACCACTGCCCAAATTGGGGAAATAAAAAGGTTCTGTAATGGTCCATTGGACCCATAGTTCTAGAAAAACAGTGATAATTAAAAACAGGTTCTTTACATTTGTTATATTAACCCATCACATGTTCTTTAGGGACCAAAAAGAGGTTCTTCTACGGTACCACTCAAAAAACGATGCACATTCATTTAAGGGGGTATGATGATCATATTCCACCGTCTAGTTGACTCTGCACTGTACCCATTATTGAATTAAAGAGTGCATGTATATCCATTATGGGATGAGAGCAGGATGAAAGGAAGTGACCCTCCACAGCTTGCACTTCCCTCTGACCCACCCCATAAAACCACCCCGCAGTCTCCAGCAAGCACATTCCCGGGCGCTGCTCGGCAGCGGAAATGGGCCGGGGATCATAGAACACTCAGAGGAACTCCTTTCCTGTCCAGTGTCTTCCTCACATACGCGCATGCTGCCACATCCACAGACTCACAGACACACACACACAGACTCGAACCAACCATCCACCCTCAACATGTTCAAGTGCAACCCGTCTGGACTGCTCAAGATCAGACGAGCCGAGAGAGAATGATCAAACAAAGCTCTCGCAGACAACTCGCACCATTACACGTCCCACATCCACCAGGGCAGGAATCAGATAAGTGGCCGTAGCAGCTTCTCAAGGGCCTTCGTGCAATTACCTTATCATGATAAAAATGGAGGTGATTGGAGGCAGGAAGGTACTGTCAGTAACTCCAGTCTCCCCCTGTGTGTCTCTGATACTCACGGAAAAAATGCACCAAGTGCAAACCAAAGCAGTGAGCGGCATAGACGAGAATATGTATACACACACACACACACACACACACACACACACACACACACACACACACACACACACACACACACACATAAACAAACA
>JBBPDA010000001.1:50516194-50533334 GCA_037974385.1 Arnoldichthys spilopterus
AGCAGACTTCCCAAATGATGGCTAGGATGACGGTGCTCTGGGAGAGCGTTTTAACACCCGAAGTCATCAAAGTTCTCAGGGTAATTCCATCATCCTCGCATACACAGGGGACGGTTACTAAAAACACTATTGGAGGCCACTATTTGGGCTCAAGCCCCCACCCTTATTTATTTAAGGACTGTTCAAATTGTTGACCCATGCCTGCTCTGATAAGAAATTATATGATGATGTAAGAATGATAAGGAGCTTTCGGACAAAACAGTTCTACTGACTTTTTGAGAGGAACCACCCAAGTGACGTAAGCTGGCTGATGGCTGGTATAGCGACCGCATAGGAGAAGATAAGAGGACGCTGTGATCAGAGCTTTTAAACGCACCAAATCTGTGCTGCATTTCGCATAACGACTCAGTCACTTGAACGTCACTGACCGTCGATCTCTCAGTATTTTTTCTCCCCTTATTCCCCCAGCCGTGAGCTTTCGCCTGGACCAATCAACAAACTCTTTCGTATGGACCAATCACTGTACACCTACGTCACTCGTGGTTCCTCTAGTATGAGAAAGTACTGCCCCTTAAGCTAAAAAAATAACACAAAACCAGGACATTTTCTCAAAAGAACTATGAAAAAGTTCCTCAGATCAGAAAGTGCTTATGGATAAAACTTGGCATAGGATGAGAGATCGTCTCATAAATGTACTAGACAGGTCATGATAACGAACATCAGCTATAAGGTGATCCGACAAGGTCACCCAACACTTTCGCTTTCGTTTATGGACGTCAAACAGGTTGATCACCGGAACAGAACAGGTGCCAACAAGGCTGTTTGAACTCATGCCATCGCAACAAGTGAGAGAAGAGCATCAGAGGGGAACACAGTAAGGCTCAACTTATCTTGAGAGATGGATCACACGTCTCTTTCTGTAAACGGACGAAGTAAACACTTGATCATATCAGATTCAACCCGCACACGTCCAGCTAAGCGATCGTATGGCCTGTGACTTTTTCCTTGGAATGCCGCCAAAAAACACTGTAAATATGAAAGTGAAGATACACCTGATCGTCCCATAGAGGGTCACACTGCACAAAGTGCAGGGTTGAACAGCAGATCCTCAAGAGATAAAATTCCACAAAAGAACACAATAGGAAGGTAGAATTAATGCTAAAAAACCCTGTTCCCCGCGCCAACAGGCAAACCCTTCAACCAGAAAGCAAAAGCAGCTCAGACTGAAATTAAAAACTCTATCTTTCATTCAATATCCTGCTCGATAGCCTCTTTTCAAGCCTGACCTGGAGGAGGCCAAAATAAACCCGTAGCGCTTAGACGTTCCCAAACGTTCTACACTGCATAGAGATCTCCATCTCCCTCTTGGCCCCCGTGCCTGGCCATTGATTTGAGTGGATTTTCTTGGGTCTCCACTTTCTGCCAGACCGCTGTAGTCACGGGACTGAGAGGCCAGAGGGCTTCCATTAGTCCCTTCATGCTTTCGTTTTTCGCCTTAAAGCTTGGAGGTGTGAAGGATTAAAGGCGAACTGCTCATTCTGGAGAGGAGGGTCTAAAAAGAGAACCGTACATTGTGGTGTACAGAGCTGGGATCAGCCCGTCCTGCCACCCAGCGGGGCTGCTGGGAGAAGCAGGACCCGAGGCCACTGCAGGCCCGAGCCCCTGGGAAAGGGGCTCTCACGACCATTTCAAGAATTTTCCCACAATCAAACAAATAAACAGTGAACTGTGCGGGGCAGTGCCGGGACCCCATGCGCTGGGGGAGGGCAACTATGCTCATAAAACATCCATCTCTGGGACTAGGGGAGTCCAGTAAGACTGTGCAGCACTAACCCGAACCCTTAGAACCTCATTCAAAGAAAATGCCGTCATTTTCAGACCTCTGTTTTCATTTTGTGCTGCTTCCCAGCTGAATTTTGCTGATTGAGACACTCCAAGGCTGGTGTCAGACATAATTTACTACAAAACAAAACTACAATTTGCTCACATTTGGCTTTTCCAGTTGTTCCAAGATTGAGGTCACGGACGTTTAATGCCGGTGGACGCGAACATGAGCGGTCCTGTGTCTTAATACCACCAGCCTTCCCGGACGCTTCAGCAAAGGGGTCATTGAGAGGCAACAACCCATTTCATCCTCCATTTCCCATCTGCCAGGCCTTAATGGGGCGTAAGTCTACTGAACACATCTGGACTCCCACAAAGGAGCTGGATCAGACACATCTCTCCCTCTGCTGCAGCTGCCATGGGAAAAGCAGCGCTAAAGGCAGCAATGAATATATGATGGCATACAGTACTTCACTGTTCACACGTCAAAAGTCAAAATCAGACGCAGGATCATTTTCTTAATTCCCCCTTTTGAAAGAACCTCATTGGTTCCTTAAAACCCTACGAGCTCCACGTCACATCCGAGCGTCCCATTGACGTTGCAAAGTCCAGCTGATCTCCAAACAAGGATTCCAAACAACAGCGTAAAGATGATTTAATGCCGGCTGCTGAATAACTGCCTTCAGAAAATTTAGTGTAGTGTGTAGCTGCTCTCCATCATGCATCTTTCCATCTGAAGCCCCAGCCAAACTCCTAAGTATTCTGCCATATGATGGATGTCCCTCCATTTGAAATCTATGGGCTCCATCTTGAACCCTTTTCGCCTCTTAAAATTGTGTCGCGCTGCCTTTTATAGAAGTTTTCCTCAAGTTGAATGTGATGTTATTAGAAGTAAGGAGCTGGAATGTGTCAAGCAGAAAACCCCCTTGACTATTCTAACAAAGCGTACAGCTGCACGGTGAGGCTAAGAGGCAGATCTGCTGATAAATGGAGCTTTTAAAAGTTTTAATAACCATATTTCACATAAATCTAATTAACTACTGAATTAAAAACATTTATGCTTATAGTCATTTGGAACATCCATCTAGGTCTGAGGTTTTATTGTGCTGTAGATAAGGACAGTGGTCATCAGTGGGCAGTGGAGGCCTAGTGGTTAGGACGCTGCCTTTGAGACCTGAAGGTCACAGGTTCAAATCCCAGCCTGGGTACCACTGAGGAACCCTTTGAGCAAGGTACCGTCCCGCTACGCTGCCCCCCGGCGCTGTTGATAGCTGCCCGCTGCGCCACGTGTGCACGTGTGATGGGTTAAATGCAGAGGTGACATTTCATTGGTGCTTGAGTGTGTTCACAATGACAAATCGTCACTTTCACTTCATACTATGTCACAGCATAGGCCTGCATTATTTATATCCTGAGTACCATAATTAATTAAAATTCACACAAACACATCTGCAACAATGGTCAGGACTGCACATGGTAAAGAAATGACCCTGCGGTTGGTTAGTGGGCTCATACTGCAGCCGTCTGTGATACATATATCTTGGCAGACCAAGATCCATCCATCCATCCTTTCATTTTCCTAACCTCTTCTTCCATTTCCGGGCCTAAGGCGGGGTTCACCCAGGACAGGAGGCTCCACCCATCGCAGGGCAACACATAGACGTACAACCACTCATACACACACTCACACCTACGGGCAATCTAGAGCATCCAATCAACCTACTGTGGGCTTTGGACTGTGGGAGGAAACCGAAAGGCACCTGTGGCTGACCCGGGGATCGAACCCAGGACCTTCTCGCTGTGAGGCACTACACCACCGGAAGAAAATATTCTTGATGTAAAGAGAGGTCATATCATACAAAAAACTGAAAATCGAGAAAGGCAACATATATATTTATGAACATCGACAAAAATGACATTATCTGGCCTTAATCTCCAGTATGTATTGCACAGAGCATCTTCCAGGTAGCACACAGCTGCAGAACCTTAGGATGGAAGCCGAGGAGGACAGTTTTAGGTGAGAGGAAATCTCAGGTCTGGAGGAAAAAAAAATAAAAAAATGTTTCCACATGTGCCCCGGTTCCCCCGTGAAAGAACAGCTTTGTGCTTAGCTCACCCGGCGCATGAAATAGATGTCCAGCCTTTCTACCCTTGCTTTCCTTTCAGTAGCTTGGAGCAACATTAGTCAAGAGGGGAGGTGACAAGGGGTGCCCCTTCAGCTTCATGCCCAGTCATGTGGCTTGTTTTGACGGGAGCTAATTGCCTATGACTGTGAGGGAGTTAGGGGGACTGGAATAAACATCGTCTTGAGTTCAGAGGCTGGAGGGGGGCGCAGCCAGGTTAGGCAGAACAGACGAGGCCAGGCCCATCAAGCAAGCCAAAGTGAATGACGAGAGGTCACACGGGCCATTTTGCCAGCCCTAAATCATCCCCGGTGAAGGCTTAATGATGCACAAACCCATCCATTTTCAGGAGTGCACCTGCTCCCAGTGCTTTCCGAGTGGAGGATATGACATCATACACTACAGCGTGTCCAGTGTAATCAGAAACGTAACCATAGTAGAAGTTCGCCACCGTCAAAAGTCAGCGGCCTACTTTAATGGCAAAACTCCACTAGCTTTTGCAGAGCACCTCACAGGTAGTCAAGGCAGCGCTCTTTTGTTTTTCCTACACAGAGCAGAGCAGCAGGAAAAATGTTCTCCGTGCTACGAGCACCACACTCGACTGGTTCTGGATGAAAACAATGAAACATTGTGTTTTTAAGTGCTGGAAAAAAAGGGAACAAGCTGGGGAGTGAAAATCGCTCTCCAGCCAGTTATTATAATATTTGGTGTCTGCGTATAGGAGCGCAGCCATGAATTAACCATAGGATTACATCGCCGCTTTTCTGTGTGTGAGCGACGGCGTCGCGTTCCAGACGAACAGCAGTGAAAAATTAAGGCCACGAAGGGTGACAGAGAGAGAGGCACACTGAAAAGTGGTGGAAGTTTTTCTTTTCTTTGAGGGAAACACCAGAGGAATCCTTGCAGAGAAAAGTACCAAGACAGCAGGTCCAAACACTCCAGAGAATGTACGTATCCAAGGGCGACGCTCAAGCCAAGGGTGGTGAGTTGATGTTGAGGTAACAGTGAAAAGTTCTATTCAACTTCATGCAATTCAATTTCATTTCTATAGCACTTTTAACAACCAACGTCGTCACAAAGCAGCTTTACAGAATCCGGGTCCGAGCCCCTGATGAACAAGTCAAAGGCGACGGAGGCGAGGGAAAACTCCCTAAGCTGGACAAAGAACCTTGGGAGGAACCAAGACTCAGAAGGGGAACCCATCCTCCTCTGGTTGACAACAGAAAACAACAAATGCAAGAAAAAGAATCTCAGTTTCTAGAGGCGACATCAGCTAAAAGCCTATAGCTTGGGGCAACATATCTAGCACATGTATATGAAGCATAGTGTACATGGAGATGGTCCGTGGTAGTTGGTCTGAGACCCCATGATGGATGATCTGGTTGAAGGTGCAAGAGGGGCTGCAGTTCCTAGTGTACCAGTGGGCTGTGATGACTGTCAATCAAGCAAGTGAACCTCAGGAAATGAGTGGGATTCAGCGGTGAGAATTTCAGCAGGACTGGATCCACTGGTATCTCTTTCATTTTTTTTCTATAGCACTTTTCACAACCCACGTCGTCACAAAGCAGCTGTACAGAATCTGGGTCTGAGCCCCTGATAAGCAAATTGACGGATGCAAGGAAAAACTCCTTCTTCCTGGAGGAAGAACCTTGGGAGGCTCAAAAGGAGAACCCATCCTCCTCTGGTCAGTCTGAAGATGGACATGTGCCTCAGAAAGTGGAGCTGTGCCTGTGTGTGTGAGCAAGCCAGAGAATAAACAAACCTTCATGCCTCTGGCACTGCCATGACAATCACCTCGACATGTTTGGACAGTGCCAGTCCTCGCCGTGTGCCAGCTGTGGTTGGCATACCGGGCGCATTCCTTCCGTGCTGCACTTCCTCTCCACTCAGGTGTTTCCCAGAAGCCATCCAGCTCTGCAGGACATGAAAGCTCTGAAGAAAAACACATGCGAACTTTCCTCCGCCATCAATCTCACAGCTTACTCCGTTGACGCTGCCCGCTACATTGGCAGGGTAGTGCTCTGGCCCACTATGTCAAGAAATTAATGATGAGCTTGGCTTATTAGCATGAGCAGGACAGACTGACAAGCATGAGCGCTGGACGACTTTAGCGAAAGGAAACCATCTTAACGTTAAATAGTAAAAGTCTGATGGTGTTTAGTTTGGAACAGTGTTGGAAACAGCTTGCGGTTCCAGTTGAGTCTGCGAGGAAAGATTCTTGTACCACTCTTCTTTGATTAGCTACTGATTAAGCCCTTGTTGGGTTCAGAGCAGAGGCTGCACGACATATCGTGTACATCGTTATTGTAATATTGCAATACTGATAACACAACTGGGTTGCAATATGTAAATCAGCCTCTAAGCAGTCACAGAGCTGCCATGTGAAGGGGCTGGGCTAACCTGTTGTAGGCTAAAGTCAGAGACATACATAAATGTTTTGCTTTTGTGACATCACAAAAACTATCATTTGAAAACAGGCTGTTCTTGAAGCATAGTTTCCATATATGGACTGTATGGATGGGGGAGTGAAGACACATTAAGTGAAGGGGACTATTTGTCATTGTGAACACACTCAAGCACCACAACGAAATGCAACCTCTGCATTTAACCCATCACACGTGCACACATGGAGCAGCGGGCAGCTATCAACAGTGCCCAGGGAGCCGTGTAGTGGGACGGTACCTTGCTCAACGGAACCTCAGCAGTGCCTGGGCCGGGACTCGAACCTGCAACCTTCAGGTTGCAAAGGCAGTATCCTAACCACTAGGCCACCGCGGCCTGTGGCCCACTACATTGTGAGGCCTTAACAATACTCACACACTTCAAGCCTTTTTAATTCGAGAAAGGTGATACTCTAAAAAAAAAAAAAAAAAACTTAAAAATAGCAATATGTAGCAGTATAATCGCGATACTGATATTTTGTCCATATCGTTCAGCCCTAGTTTAGAGCTTTAGTTCTGTTTTTTTTTTTTTTTTTTAATGCGCAGGAAACCATTCAGTTCTGTGCCAGAATAAACAAGGCCATGCTTTAGTCATTGCTCAGTTGTGCTTAAGCTTCGACCTAAAAGAAAAGCGGACATAGTTTCTGCTCTAATGCCTTTTGATACAGCCGGTCAGACCGGTTCTGGTGCAGATACGCATTCCCCAAACCATGACGGTTCCACCACCATGCTTGTGAAAGCGTGAGAATTTTCACAGGATCACAGTTAAGGCACAGGGACCTTAGACCAGGTTTAATCCAAATTTCAACATCACCATCACTAAAGGTCAATATAGAGAAAACTATAAACACACATACATACAACTTTTAGAACATTTAGAAAGGCTAATTCCAACAACTGTCAATTTTCAGGCCAAATGACCGCAACTAAGGCCCATTCGAACAAGCATGGCATTACGAACGGCATAGGTTTGGTACGTTTTGTGAAGTGCTGGCATCAAAATCTTGGACCAGAATGTCCATATTTTGTCTATAATTATTAGGGCTGTAAATTTACATTTACATTTACGGCATTTGGCAGACGCTCTTGTCCAGAGCGACTTACATGGTGCTTTTTAGTCAACAAAGAAAGACTTCCTATACCAGTAAACTCAGACTCGGTTTAAGAGCTGCTAGTCAATCTAGATCATACCTGAGCTCATGCAAAACCTTGACATACTAACATTTCTGAAAAAAATAAAAAAATAAAAAAATTATTATTGTAAGTTTGTTAGTTCTGTCGTTGTGGTCCCAAGTTCTCTGTGACGAGGTGCGGAGTCTTTAGTCATTGTTTGAAGAAAGTGAGGGACTCTGCAGTTCGGATAGTTAGGGGAAGTTCATTCCACCACTTGGGAGCCAATGAAGTTTCATCATGATTCGATCCAACATTGATCCTTTTAGGATCTGATACATTTTCCACAGCTTAAAATATGTAGCAATGCAATTTGATTCACATTTTCATCAACTCACACATGCGAAGAAATGACAATGTGAACTTTTTATTATTAAAGGTCAAACGCAGCAGTGTGGTCATAAGCAGAAGCAGCTTCTCAGTACAAAACACTGCTCACAGGAAAATGAAGGAGGATTAATTGTGGAGTGAACACACCCATCGATACATCAGATCGTACTTTATTTTGGTCGATACAGGTCCCTTCATTGTTACACTCCTAATAATTATCCTTATGGCTGTTCTGAGGGAGGAAGTTTTCTTCTTGCTCACCCCTAGTGAACACTGCACACCTAATAAAAGGCATTTTTGAGCCTGTTTTGTTTTTCTAGGAACGTGTCCCCCCCCCCCCCCAGCATTCTTGTATGTGTAAATACCGCTGGTTGTCATCTTGAGAGAGATTACCACACCATAATCCACACTTGATGCAGAGAGTCCACACCTACTTCCAGAAAAGCCACAAACTCTCACCGCTAATACCACATTCATGATTTGTTCCTCATCCTCACTGGAATGTCTAGAAGCTGTTGTTCCCAACGTTGCCTGCATTCAGAAAGCTCTCAAACCGTCTTTTCTCCTTAGGAAACACCATGCCAACACCTCAGACTGTGCTGAAACTACGAAATCAGACACACACCGTTTGCAGACAATTTTTCAAACACTTCTAACAGTGATTTTGCGTGTCAAGTTGTTGGCTTGACCATTCCCAGTTCTCTCCTACTGGTCGCCCAGTATTGATTGTAGTTACCATCAAACCGCTGGTTTGGGCCCAATCAGTCCTTCATTACATGAAATCAGGTGCTGATGGAGCTTCAGGCACATCCATGCAGTGACTTGAGGCCTGGCGGAGAAATCTGGAGCCAAACCTGTGTCTTCTAACAGCTCACACACCATCAACTACTGTTTACACACAACAGCTCCTTTCCTGTTTGTTTGCATTGATTCTAATGTGAACTTGTGTTTTTGCTGCAGAACGAAACTCTGCTCAGATAAACAGCTTTAAACTATTAACATAGGGGGCTTAGACTTTTGCACAGCACTGTACATTAGTCAGCACAAAACTAAAGGAGCAAACTGTGGCTGCTAAACATGCCTTGGCTAATGAAGCACATTTGGAGATTGAGGAAAATTGTGTAATTTGGATTTTTTGGCCTTTTAATGTGTCAAAAGAGAGTCAGAATCGTGCTGGGGTTTGACTCATGGTTCCTCTGCTACTTAATACATACTGGAGATGTCTTCCTCTGTTTAGCAGGAGTTGTTTCTGTAATGGCCACATGGACAAAGCGAGGATTACTATGTAAACACTACAAGGTGCCACACGATGCCCATAAACCCAAGCAATGTCAGGAAGGCCTGCCAAAATTCTAAACACCCAGACCACTCCCTGTGCCAGCTCTACTGGTAGCACACCAGGAGCAGCTGCCTGTCTACACACCGCACGGCACAAACGTGTCCATAAAGCAGGCGAGCAGAAGGGAGGAAAACAAAGGTTCCCAGTGTGTTTTCAGCAAAGTGGCTTGGAATTCATTAATAAAAGCTCACTTTCTGCCTACAGTCAACTCTCCAGTGCTCCTGCCGGTAATGTGGGCCAGCTGAGCATGAGGAGACCCTAACCATGGCCCGGTGATTGGAGGAGCCCGGCGCAGACACTGTGTATATACTGTACCGCTCTGCTAATTACTCCCAGACCTCCAAGGACCAGCGCCAAGCAGCGTCCATTCAGATGAGCTGCGCCGCTCCATTGCAGTGAATGGGCCAGGCTGACAGAAGCAGAGAAAAGAAGCTAATAAGAAGAGGAAAGGGTTCTTTCACTCGCACAGTGGGCACTCAGAAGGGGCAACAGGGTTGGCAATCTTATACAAGCTGTTTTCTGGAAAATGTTCACACTGCACAATTGTGGGTCTAACAGCACTATTGAAAGTTAATCTGGCCCTCACTGTTCAGCATTGATCTGGCTGCTTGTACATCAGTAAGAGCAGAGATACCAGTGATCCTGTCCCATCCTGATGCTCTACTTCTGGTTGAACCCACCCACTCCTGCTCAGGAGAGCCCCATATAGACAGTCCTAAGGTTCATGAGAGTCATCATGGCCCACCAGTACAACAGGAACTGCTGCCCCTCTTGTACCTTCAACCAGATCCATCACCATTGTGGCCTCCTGCTCACCATGGACCATCTCCAACCCATCACATGTGCACACGTGGAGCAGCGAGCAGCTATCAGCAGCGCCCAGGGAGCAGTTTAGCAGGACGTTACCTTTCTCAAGGATACCTCAGTGGTGCCCGAGCCAGGACTTAAAACTGCGACCTTCAGGCACCACGGGCAAGGTCCTAACCACTAGGCCACGGACTTGTAAACGTGTCAGTTATAAAACTTGTACTACGAGGTCCTGCAAACCCTGGCCCTATGTTGTTTCCACCCAGACTTTGAAGAAAGGCTATCTGTTCCAAATTCTTGCATTTGGATTTTGATATAGTGTGATATTTGGGGACAAATGGGAGAAGGTTGGCACAAAGTTTACTTTATACCAAGCAACAATACCCATACGCACTATTCTGACAGGCTGGGAAACAATACATGATGCGTTGGAGGCAGTACAGCACCTGTGGTTTGATTGCATGGTGCAATTAGTGGATGGATTGTTCAGTTACAGAAATAATCATTAGTCGCAACCCTAATCTGTATGAATCACCAACATTGTTCTAGATTCTTCACATGAATGATATAGGTTTTACTGTGGCCACTGTGGCATCAACTAGTGTAGGTCCAGCACCTCCGTATAACCCTACAGCCACAGGTCTTTCGGACCAGCCAACCAGTCAGTTCACCCGCCTTCTCGCCTTACCTGCTCATGAGGCAGGAGGACTGCCAAGCACAACATCTGGCCAGGAGTGCCTTACCTCAGCGACTTCCAGGGAACAATGGCCCTCTCTTTCCCCCTCCACCCCCCTTCCAAGCCAGGCGTGTGTCCTGCCTGATGCCCGCATATGTGGGTAGGGCTTCCCAGCATCCCCCCCCTTTCACCAGGCCTCTCAGCCTCCTGCTTGGTCAGCAGTCTCCTAGCCCTGATGGGCATGGTCATTAGCAAAGCACTTGAGCCTATCAGGGTGTTGGTCTTGGATGAAATGCGTGTTTGCGTTTGAAAAGTACCCTGAGGTCTTTGCTAAATTGTCCCGCAGGGCAGCACGGCCCAATTACCAATGCCTGTAGAAGTACGAGCCTGACCGTTTACATTTCTGCCATTTTGAGTAAACGTGCACAGCATATATCTATACTCACTAGCTTCAGATCAAAGTTGCATCAGCAAAATGCGTTTTCTGACTATGTGGAAGGCCAGTGACCTTGTTTTGATGACACAGCCTTATGCAGAGGGGTATTGACAACTCTGGAGGTAAAACTACTCTCAACAAAGCATATTTAGAGTAGCTCAGTTCCCTTTGGCAAGTTCCCTGCTCCAACACACCTGGTTTAACTCACCTGATTACCAGATTTAGAGAATGTGTTTAAGAAGGAAAGTCACCAAACAGGGCTCCAGGAGCTGGGGAACCCTGGCTGACATCAAGAAACGAGAGGCTCTTCAGGAGAACCGTAGACAAGAACATGTTAGGAGCTTGTCAGATGCATTAAAACTCCCCAACAGCCAATGAACTACCTCCCTCGAGGAACAGAGTCAAAGCACTACCAGATGTTTAGTGTCCCATCACCAGCACCAGTGTTTGACCCAAAAATGTGCTGTGCATGAAGCTGAATTTACAGTATAATGACATCATGCCATTACCTGTTCATGCATACGCTTCATATTATCGCTGATCTGCTGTTTAGTCATTCCTTTATTAGGGCTGTGGCTATGAATCTCATTTTCCTGTGAGCAGTGTTTTGTACTGAGAAGCTGCTTCTGCTTATGACGACACTGCTGCATTTGACCTTTAATAATAAAATGTTCACATTATAATGTGTCTGCATGTGTGAGTTTATGCAAACGCAGCAGATTGTGTGAAATTTCATCATATGTCATATCAACTGAAGATTCCTGTATCAAACCAAATCAATCCAATTGCATCATTGGCTTAAATAACCAATGTAGGATTCAACTGTGACACCCCTCTTATTTATAGAGTGTGGTTAAAAATCTAGATATGGTTCCAAATCTGATGAACAATCCCCATAACTGTACATTTGCAACTGAACCTTTTTTCTTTACAGTCCCTAATGACCAAGCCAATGGCACAGAGGTGAGGAAAAACTCCCTAAGCTGTAGAAAGAAACCTTGGGAGTAACCAAGACTCAGAGAGGGGAACTCATCCTCCTCTGGTCGACACCAGAGAGCAAAAATAAGCAAAAGATTCTCCATTTCTAGAGGAAGCATCAGCTCAATGCCTATAACTTGGAATAGCATATAGCATATGCATATAAAGCACATGGAGATGATCTGTGGTAGTTGAACCAGTCTAGGACAGGGGATCAGGAAGCCCCAGTGATGGGTGATCTGGCCAAAGGTGCAAGAGGAAAGCAGTTCCTAGCACACAGGTGTGAGTAAGTGAACCCAGTTCATGCCATGTAAAGGGTCAGCTGGGCAGAGTGCTGGTGTAAAACCCAACAACACTCTCTACACTAAACAAGGCTGGGACTGAGCAGCCATGCAAACGAGAGAGTATTTTTTTTCCCACACCACAACGAACGGGAGCAGCAGCGCCCTCTAGCGACAGTCACGAGAACTGCACCTCATCTGAGCCAACTACTACCGCGAGCAACCATCGTAAACGTGGAGGTAAACACCGGCGCGCTGCTGAAGGTGATCCGCCGGGGAAATAAACGAATCCAGCATCGAAAGATAAACAAATAAAGCCAGAAGAGCAAAAAAAAACAATAACAACAAGACCTTGCGATGCGCTTCCCTCTCTCAATCTTGCTTTCAGTTTACGGAGACATGGACGGTCGTGGGTGCGCAAATGCATGTATTAGTATCAGATCAGACCAAGCGCACAACTATGCAATATTTCAGTAGTTATTCATCGCGATATGTGCTGTGCATTTTCGAAAGGTGGCCATAAAAGGCGTGAAGCCACATTGCCCAACAGTCTGGTGGTTTTAAACCCATTATTACTGTTTATTCTAGGGAGGGAAATGAGCGGTTGCCATGTCAATGAATGAGGATCAGCGTTGGGCTCCTGTCGTTCATGCCAGTGCGTTAGCAAACACCCCGCACTCACCATCTGCTTCCATCTTCGAGAGAAACATGCCGGTGGAAAGTAATCCCTTAACGACGCTCCACTGACAGGTCCGGACTGAAACGCTCGCGCTGCGCGCCCCCGCTGCTGTCCACCGTGCCGCGGACTGACCGAGTGCAGCCTGCATGCGGACAGCGCCTCGACTCAAACAGCCTTATTATTGTTTTCCCACCCGCTTTCAGAACAGCGCCGCCCCCCGCTGCGCTGCGATTGGCCAATTGCGTCCCGCCTCCTGCGCCACGATTGGCTGTCAGTTCACGCTCTCTAATTTGCCTCGTATCCTCAGCAGGGTTCCTCAGCTTTGGTCCTGGGCGGCCCGTGTCCATCCCTCGACATCTCCCGTTGAGATAATAAGATATTAACATTACATAGATGACATTAGAACCATCTGTGGGTTCCTCCTGCTGCTGAAACAGCTCTGACTGTGCTGCACTGTGTGTTCGGACCCCTTTCTAGCAGAGTCAGCGTCACTTTTAAAACCACAGTAGCTCTTCTGTGGGATCTGACCAGACGGGCTAGCCTTCACTCCCCACGTGCATCAGTGGGCCTTGGGTGCCCATTACCCTGTCGCTGATTCACCAGTTGTCCCTTCTTGGACCACTGTTGGTAGGTACTAACTACTGGACACCTGGAACACTCCACAAGACCTGCCGTTCTGGAGACGCTCTGACTCAGTCACCTAGAACATCACAATAAGGTCCCCAAAGTGGCTCAGATCCTTATGTTCCTGCTTCCAGCACATCAGCTTCAAGAACTGACTGTTCACTCGCTGCCTAATGTATCCCACCCCCCTGACAGGTGCCGTTGCAATGATATAACTAGAGAGTGGTGTTATTCGCTTCACCTGTCAGTGGTGTTAGTGTAATGTATAACTGAGGCAGTGCTGTAGAGCACAAATGCCCAAAAGCACAGAGCCCCCTGTGACAAATCCAAACACCACGCCCCCTATTGCCAAATGCAATCAATAACCATGTTGCCCACCCCCTGTCGATAGATATAGCTAAAAGCTAGTAGATCTTTAATGTAATAAGAGGTTCCAGTGCAATTCTGTACGTTACTCAGTACTCGTGGGCAGCGGTGGTCTAGCAGTTAGGACATTGCCCTTGTGAACAGAAGGTTGCAGGTTCAAGTCTCAGCCTGGGCACCATTGTGGTACCCTTGAGCAAGGTACCATCCTGCTACACTGCTCCCCAGGCTGTTGATAGCTACCCGCTGCTCCATGTGTGATGGGTTTAATGCAGAGGTCACATTTCATTGTGGTGCCTGAGTGTGTTCACAATGACAAACAGTCACAATCACGTCACTTAGTTACTGCACTATAGCAAAAGTGGTTCTCTCTAGTACATAAAAGGCTCTTCGACAATTAACAACTTTTCTATTTGGAACCTATGGTAGTGGTGACCTAGTGGTTAGGACCTTGCCCTTTTCAACTGAAGGTCATAGGTTCAAGTCCCAGCCCGGACACCAGTGTGGTTCCCTTGAGAATGGCAATGTCCCACTATACTGCCCCCCAAGCGCTGTTGATAGCTGCCCGCTGCTCCACGTGTGCATGCGTGGTGGGTTAAATGGTCACATTTCGTTGTGGTACTTGAGTGTGTTCACAATGACAAATAGTCACATTCACTGGAGCACTCACTGAACCATCCGTCCATTTTCTAAATCGCTTCTTCCATTTCCAGGTCGGGGGGGGGGACTGGAGCCAATCCCAGCTGACTGCTGGCCTAAGGCGGGGTTCACCCAGAACAGGAGGCTCAACCCATTGCAGGGCAACACACAGATAGACAACCATTCACACCTACGGGCAATTTAGGGCATCCAATCAACCTACTGCAGCCTTTGGACTGTGGGAGGAAACTGGAGAACCTGGAGGAAACACACACAAACACGGGGAGAGCTTGCAAACTCCGCACAGAAAGGCCCCCGTTTGTGCTTCTGCTCTCTTCTTGGAAAGGCACTTTTACTTGAGTCGTCATTTCGCAGAAGCTACTTTCTTTTTCCTTGGGTGGTTGAGTCTACTTTACCTACCTCAAGCTTCTACTGTACAGGCAAATGTGACCTGTGCAAGAGGGGAAACTGTTACAGCTTTTTTCCCATGGACATCTATCACACGTCACCTTTTTATGGCCTTGGCTTCATATAAAAGTCAAAATGACACAAAGACACACAGTAATCTGCCAAAACATGAAGAAAACTGACTCGAGGCGTTTTTGATCTTTTTACACCATGTAATCCCTTATTAAACACAAACTCTGAACATGAACGTTGACCACAGCTCTCAAAACACGGGCAGCGAGGGAAATTCTGACTGTATTGAATGTGCATTAAAGGATCAGCAGGGGAAAGGTAACGAATGAAGGGAGTTGGCCTGTGATCTACTCTGCCTGTCTAATTATATTTAGGAAAGACAGAAAAAGCATCAAAGAACAGATTACATGTGATAATAATGAAAACAACAGTACATTTAAGAGCGTTACACTGTTATCAGCTTCATGCTGAGACCTGAAGGCCATCGGTTCAGACCGGTGTACAGAGTACCACTGAGGTACCTGTGAGCAGGGTGCCGTCCCCAAGCACTGCTCCTTGGGTGCTGCCCATTGCTCCCACATGGATGGATTAAATGTGGTGGGCCTAGTGGGCAGTGGAGGCCTAGTGGTTAGGACATTGCTCTTGAAGGTCAGAGGTTCAAGTCCCGGCCTAGGCACCACTGAGGTCCCCTTGACCAAGGTACCGTCCTGCTACACTGCTCCCTGGGTGCTGTTGATAGCCGCCCGCTGCTCCACGTGTGCACGTGCGATGGGTTAAATGCAGAGGTCACGTTTCGTTGTGGTGCTTGAGTGTGTTCACAATGACAAATAAGGAGTGGTGATTTTTAAAAGAGGCGCATTGTCGGCGCATTGCTATTTTAGGGCAGTAAAATGATGTCGCACTTTTGGATAAAAACCACGTCTAAAGTCATGTGCAGGTCCACGACACTTGTTACGGACACAGCTTCATGCTGGAAGTGCACTAACGTGGCTCAGGTTGAACAGTGCTGCTCCCATAAATGATGCGCTCCCACATTTTCACATTGTGCACGAACAGGTCTGCGTCCTCACTGAAAACAGGCCTGGTTTACCAGGTAAACACGCTATAATAGTTGCAATCCACCATGGCTCCGCACCTGCCTTTTAACGGAGAGGTCACGTGCCATTTTATTGCTTTATTACATGCTACGCCCAAAACACACTTCTGAATAATTAGGAGGGTAAGGAGAAGCTTTTTGCACTGTGTGTGGATGGGGAAATCTGTTTTTTCGCCATCAAAATAGCAAAATGGATTTGGACACGCCCATAAATGTTAATTGCTCTTTTCACGCTTTGCATTAGATCATCAAAATAGAGCACTAAAGAGGACGTATCAGAGGTCAATGGGGTGAGTTCCTTTTCTCAAAAAACAAAAGACTTCATCCATTTCGACTAAACCGAAATTTCTCTAAAGCCTTATTTCCGAACGGTTACTGTATCATCCTGGAATGAGATTAACATTGAGGAATGTCAGTCAGACTGCACACCCATTACCTCACCTTCATGCTAGTCCTTCTATCCTCTCTACATTCTCAGCCTCCGCCATTAACAGTTGTGTTGATCTTGGTGAATTATACATGCCGCACGATTAGACGATCATGTCACAGAGCTGCATAGTCTGTAATGAAATCCACCACAATGGGCCATGCATGGAGGAAACGAAGAGGTTTTTCCATGAATGAGAATCAGATGGAATGTAGTTTCAGACTAAACTGGGCAAAATAAAATCAGTCCCATCTTATGGAAGGTTGTGGAGTCTGTGCTTTGCTTTAATGAGGCCTCCCCGAGACTCGCACTGGGTTCTTAGCTGTTTTTGTACAGCAAGGCCGCACAACACAGTGGGCAGTGGTGGCCTAGTGGTTAGGGCACTGCGCTAGGGACCTGAAGGGCACTACTGAGGTTCCCTTGAGCAAGGTACCGTCCCACTACACTGCTCCACATCTTGGAAGTCGCTTTGGATAAAAGCGTCAGC
>JBBPDA010000001.1:50537650-50548425 GCA_037974385.1 Arnoldichthys spilopterus
TGAACACACTCAAGCACCACAATGAAATGTGACCTCTGCATTTAACCCATCACACATGCAGCAGTGGGCAGCTACCATAACTGGTAACAGTGTAGCGGGACGGCACCTTGCTCACGGGAACCTCAGTAGTGCCCAGGCCGGGACTTGAACTTGCGAGCTTGAGGCCCCAAGGGAAATGTCCTAACCACTAGGCCTCCACTGCCCACTAGAATAGAATGGAAATGATACATTTAGTCTGCAATTGATTTAGACTCAATTTACAATTAGCACATAGAAAATCACACTTGCACTACAAGCGAGTGAAGGTAGAGGCAGTAGGCAACCTGGAGTGTAGCTGTTTGAGCTATTTGGGCATCTCACTGCAAAACTGCTATTTTGCTGTTAGCATGCCATATACACATCCAAAGTGATGAATCCCCCCCAAAACTGTTCACTGTTGTCGTATAAATGGTTCCAATCATTCTTATCTATGTACCTCAGTGAGGATATGAAGTGTAGGCAGTGTGGCAGACGTGATCTCACGTTCAGGAAAAATCTTTTGAGAGGAAATGATACGTTATGGTATTTTTTGCCGGTTCCTACAATTTATGGCCATCGTCCATTGGGACGTGACTTTATGACAGGCCTGAACAAACACTGCAATAACAAAAAGTGGCCACCGCTTCCTGATCATTTGGAGCGCCGGTGCACCTGCTACATGAAGTAATAAAGCAGTTTTCTCTCGGGCTGAAGGAAGTGATGATGTCTGCCTGAGAGAAAGCAACTAACTCGACCACTCAAAGACAAATCTGACCAATTTCTAAGACAAAGTTTCCAGCTGAGGACCCAAAGATGTATCACCCCATTCTAGGGAAAAGGAAACCCTGTTTTAATCACTGCAATATTCTTCGTGTTGTGTAAAGACTCTTTTTTCCCTTAAGGCCACTACCCACAGTTGTTATCACAGTTGAGGTCAATGGAGGTGGCCTTACACTTAGTATGGTCCTTACATCAGGCCCTCGACTTCAATTTCATCCTTATACAGGGTTAATTGTGCAGGTGGGAGGCTGAATGATTCCAGACATAATGCTGGTCTGAAGTTTACTGTCTTGATTTATAATGTCTAGTCTTTCCTAGAGCCCAATTTTGCACCAGCGGAAAGTGCGACGCAAAGTGTTTTTGCTAGTTTCATTCCGGCACATTCCTTTATTTCACACGCACATTCTTAAAAGTGACGTTGCGTGTGTTTTCAGCTCGTAGGAGTGGTGCTTTTAAATGAGGCGAGGCAGGGCACACTGTTAGCATGTTGCTCTTTTATGTCAGTGAAATGGGATTACTTGAGTCTAAATTCAGCAGCATTTTATTAAACCATATTTAAGCGGCGAGTTTCAGTAGCATGGAGGTGCACAGCGCTCTAATGACACTCAAAATGCTTAGGTGGAACAATGCTGCTCTTGTAAATGATGTGCTCACACATTTTCACTTCGTGCACGAGCAGGTAAGTTTCCTTGCCAGGTAAACACTCCATTATTATACAAGTCCACCATAGCTCCGCCCCTGCCTTTTAAAGGTGAGGTGACGGGCCATTCTGATTGGTTTATTGTTACGCCCAAAACACACCTGTGAATAACTATGTGTTAGGATAACCTTTCTGTGGCTTGCGTTATAAAAATTTACACTTTGCATTAGATCATTAACACAGAGCCTGGAGTGTTTTTGCATGAAATTTCTTAAAGCTCCTCCTCACAGGGAGCACACGCTGCAGTTTAACCTTGATATTATTAGAAATGCCTGACAATCAGTGGTTTGCTCATTGATACATAACAATACGGTTCTGGGACTGGAATAAGGCTCCACTCCAGGTTTTACTTTGCTCCAGTGAGGTTCCCAGACTCTCTCCTGGAAGCATATTTTGACTCCTTATTTGGACTAACCGTACCCTCTGATTTACCTTCGTTATTACATTGTTCTCTTTAACTTCGCTCTGGCTTTGTGGACTTTTTCGCATCCAGATTTTATTCAGTGTAGCATGTCCCAGTCAACACTTTCTGAAAAAAAAACCAAGCAGCTCCGCTTGCACGTTTTAGCTCTGTGGGTGTTACACTTCAGTGGCTGGCAGGGCTTTGGGTGGTAAGGCGCATTACAGAACTTGTGCAGTCTTGCCCCTGAAAAAAAAGCTCCAAGCAGACAAAAGAGGCTTTTTAAAGCTGGATCAGATAGTGTCATATTGATCATTTGATCACTTCATCATTTTTTAAATGGTCGTTTATGTAGAGCAAGCTTCTTTCTACACTTAGCTTAGCTCGGTTTGCTTCTCTGTGCACTTCTCTGCCTCATCTTTCATTCTGCAGGGCAGAAAGAGAGAGAGAGAGAGAGAAAGAGAGAGAGAGAGAGAGAGAGAGAGAGAGAGAGAGAGAGAGAGAGAGAGAGAGAGAGACATTGTCTGTGGGCCTTCTAACCAATGTAGCTCTATTTATACCCGGCAGTTAGGGTGGTTAGCACTGGGCTGTGCGCTCCAGGCTCTTTGGGCTCCTCACTCAGACTTGCCCTCCAAAGCCGCCCGCTGCAGCTGGGTGCCAGGGCCTGCTCCGCCCAGCGTGGCCTAACCCAAGCCCGGCGAGGCATTTCTAAATCAGACCCTGCTCAGCAGCTGGGCTGCTGGGTGAAACACTTTCACTCCCTCTGAATGCCACAGAAATAAAAGCGTTTGGTGCGTATCATGTTCTATAGTGTTTCATTTTTAAACCCAAACCTCCAGCCCTCCATCACAAGGCTGACAACATGTGGCCAAAACAGATGTTGCAGAGGCTAAATTTACAAAAGGAAAAATGTCCGGAGGTGCCTGTCTAGTCGAACGGTTCTGACCGTACGCGTGAATCAGATCGAGCAGAAGCTGTTTGCAGCCAAAGCTACAGTGCTTCTGTGTATCGGATGTTACAGATGTTCTGTTCCTCTGGATCTGAGCTTTACCTGCTAACACAGTCCGTGTAACAAGACACAAAGGCAGGATACAGGCTGCCAGAAGAATATTTATACAGGTGTTTTTCATTGCATTCTTCTGATTGAACATGAGAGAGACTGAGCCATCTGCATGGGAGGGCCTGATATAATGTCCATTACACTGCAGAGCCCAGCAATCCTTCAGTAAAAGCATTGCTATAAAAGGAAATGGTATGCATCACAAACTTCTGGCCACGCATTTGGCGCACATGTCACAGATTGCTTTGGCTGTATTTTCATAAGCTAATATGAAAATGTCACTAAAGCACAAGTGAGCTCTTCCGTCTGTCGATGCTATGGGGTAAATATGCTGCATTGTACAAGTTGACAAGGCAAATCAAATCGGACGATCACACTTTGTAGTGCTAGGAGACCATGGGGGACCGTATCAGCAGTGTATTGCATAAATGCCAAAACTGCAGCTATGAATGGTTATTGGTTATTTTAGCCATGTCTAGTCCAACCGTTTTGATTTATTTCGGGCAGGTTTCAGTCTACCTGTAAAAGGCAGGGGCGGAGCTTTGGTGGATTCCAATAATAATGGCATGTTTACCTAGTAAACCATATCGGCCGAAGAAATTGACCTGTTTGTGCACGAAGTGAAAACGCATGAGCACATCATTAATGGGAGCAGCACTGTCCCACCTAAGCCTTTCAAGCGCCATTAGTGCACTTCCAGCGTGTTCCTGTGTTCGTAACGAGCGTTGTGCACCTGCACGTTACTGAAACGCGCCGATTAAATATTGTTGAAAAATACGGCACTGACTTTAGACATGGTTAAACTTAATTACTCTGCTTTAAAATAGCGACACCCCGACAATGCAATTATGCAATTAGAAGCATAAACAATTAGTTTGTGAGTGTTTCTTATTATGTTGGTGCGTTTGTGTCTAACACTGTGAGAGTAAATGATGTTATGAAAGATTTCCATCTCTCAGTGAATACGGTCATGTTTTCCTTTTGTAGTGTGATGTGTTTTTCTGCTGAGATGTGTTGTATAAGCAGGTTTGTCCACTAATTGGTATTTAATGACTGTTTGAATTTTCAGTTGAGCAGAATAGTTTTCTTGGTGATAGTTAAAGAAATTAATAAAGGATTTCTATATTTGGAAGGTAGGCTAATCTGTGTTGTATCTCCTAGCAGACATAACAACGCAGACAGTGGGATCCTGCAGCCCAAAATTGACCTTTGCGTTACTGTTGCCCAAAATGTGTTAACTGGTTGGCAGGACCACATGCCACGTAAGTAGTCATCAGTGGTGTTAAGGGGGCATTGGAGGAATTTGTCTATGTCGGCTAATCCCATTTTAAACATTTTATGCTGAGTTGTATGAATTCTGTGATTTACATTGCTCGCAGTTACAACCTACAGCACAGTGGTGGCCTAGTGGCCTAGGACCTTGCCCTTTGAGCTGAAGGTCACAGATTCAAACCCTGACCCGGGTACAGCTGGGGTACTTTTGAGCAAGATACTGTCCAGCTGCACTGCTTCCCACATGCTGTTGATAGCTGCAGATGTTTCTTTCCCCTTTATACATGTATTTTAGTATGGTATGGGATATTTTTGTCCCCATATCATTTTCTTTCAGCATCTTTTGAACTTTTTATTTATTCTACACAGATAAAATGGAGTGGAGGCCTAGTGGTTAGGACATTGCCCTTAGGACCTGAAGGTCACTACTGAGGTTCTGGTACTGTCGCTGTTGATAGCTGCCCTTTGCTCCACGTGTGTTGGGTTAAATGCAGAGGTCACATTTCGTTGTGGTGCTTGAGCGCGTTCACTTCACATTAAGTCACACCTGCCCCAGTTCGCAGTCCAACCTAATTGTACCTGTTGGTCCCATCTTGGCACATGTATTTACATTAATACAAGATTCTCTGACTCCATCGTAGTCCATAGTGACGTTAGGTGTTTTCTCTGCTTTTTCATGCGTAACTTCTCTTCAAATGTATGAGTAAAAGTAAAAAAACGTGTTTAATTATAAGCGTCATTAACATAAACCTCTTGTCGGTTTTACTGGATTGTTATTTGATCAATTTTGTGAAAAACCAAATTATTCCCAATGTCCGAAAGTCCCGCTCCCTTACGCGCTCACACAGCCACGTTCCGCACAACTCCAGCGGCAGGAGAATGTGCTGATCCCACACCCTGTGTCTAATCCTCAGCAAAGCCCGTCCATTTTGCCAGGCCTTTTGAAATACCACAATAACATAACCATGCAGAGTGCGTTACTCGCTGAGCAACGCGGCTGAAACCTCCCAGCAATGTTTTGGACTTCCACGTTACTCACATGTCTCATTCACTGGGACACAAAGCAGGCCTGTCCTCCTTTGAACGCGGGCTGAGGCCGCGGCTTGGTTAAAACCCACTGACCAATTTCCAACAGACGTCATGTAAAAAAAGCTCTGTCATCATGGCTCAGATGAAAGGACCCGTCCATACGAGCCACCACTAAGAAGCACTGGCCACCCGCAATTTAAGAGAAGACACCAACCCAAAGAATTAATAACAGGCCGTCCCTGCACAACACTGGCACAGCCGAAGCTCCTCTAAAATCGGTGTATTTGTAAATCGCTGCTCCTCTGTAATATAAAATGTTTACAGTGTAGAGCAACATGAGCTGCTCTTTGGGTTCTCTTGAAAGAGGGGTCCACTCAGGGGGTACGCCGAATTGATTAAACCGCAACTTCTGAGGATTTTTCTCCGTCCTCAGTGAAGATTTACACCAGGTATATTGTACTGTCAGGTCCAAAAAAGTTGTTTTTCTAAGGTACAGGGTGTTCCATCAAACAATTACACAAAAAAAAACACATCTAATGCATTTCCTTATATAATATTTATGCTGCTAAGCTTAAGAAAATGGGCTTTTATTGCACTGTAGTCTTAATGTAGGCCTATTATACATTTTACTCTCACTCTTTCCTTAAATGTGCTGCCAGTAACAGGCCTGTAAAAGCAGAAGCGCCATAATCAATTTTAGATCCGACCACCACTTAAGAGTTTGAAAACCACTTGAAGCCAAACTTAGTTAATCAAACTCTTCGCTTTTGCCAGCGTGCAACCAGAAGCACAGAACTTGGCACCCTGAGCTGGATAAACGGGTTTGTTCCTCCCCTAGACTGTCTGAGAGGCTACTGTTCTCTCATGCATTCGTTTCTCGGAGCCAGCGCTCTGAATATTAACAGTGCACTCATCAGGCTTTGCTGGTTATTTTAACAATCACGTCAATTAAGACTGAAATAACGATGGAAACTTTCTTACAAATAGGTGGATTTAGGCCTCACCTGCAATATACTGAGCTAGCAAAAGCTTGTATCTCCAAAAACCTATACTTTAGATGAGGGAAATGTGTTTTGTGCATGAATGTTTCAAGATTTTTATTGATCCATGATCCATGTGTTGAGGGCAGATGTGCCGTCCGACGATTAAAAACACACTTTTGATGAAAAAATAGAAGCTTGTGAGGTTTTCGTATGACGGGGCCATTATATTGCTTTCTCAGTGTATATCAGGACTCATCAGAAATGCCATTTCTGTGGAAATTTTTTTCCCTCACTTTTGCATCCTTACTTCCCTGTTACTGGTGTGTCAGACCACAAGTAAAGCAACCCTGAAGTGACATTGGTATTTACCTAATACACCTGCATGCACAAGTTCAAACTCGACCTATTATTATTATTATTAATATTTATTTTAATATTAATCCCCAAGGAGGGCGGCACGGTGGTGCAGTGATTAACGCTGTCGACTCACAGTTAGAAGGTCCTTGGTTCAATCCCCGGGTCGACCACGGGGCCTTTCTGTGCGGAGTTTGCAAGCTCTCCCCGTGTTCGCGTGTGTTTCCTCTGGGTTCTCCGGTTTCCTCCCACAGTCCAAAGGCTGCGGTAGGTTGATTGGATGCTCTAAATTGCCCGTAGGTGTGAATGTGTGATTGGTTGTCTGTCTATGTGTTGCCCTGTGATGGGCTGAGCCTCCTGTCCTGGGTGAACCCCGTTTTAGGCCCGCAGTCAGCTGGGACTGGCTCCAGCTTCCCCGCGACCTAGAAACTGAAGAAGTGGCTTAGAAAATGGATGGATGGATGGATTTATCCCCAAGGGGAAATTGCTCTCCGCATTTCACGCGCCCAGAGTAGTGAGCACTAGCACACACACCTGGAGCAGTGGGCAGTTACACAGCCACGGTGCTCAGGGAGCAGTTGGGGGTTAGGTGCCTTTGCTCAAGGGCATTGCAGTCCTGGGTTCTGGGAATTGAACTGGTTACAGTGTGGCTGGACGGTATCTTGCTCAAGGAAACCTCAGTGGTACCCGGATCGAGACCTGAACCTGCAACCTTCTGTTCACAAGGGCAAGGTCCTGACCATTAGGCCACCACTGCCCAGAATAAGGGTAGTGCGTGAATGCAGTCCCCCACTACCAGACATTATACAGTGGAGACTCCCACACTTGGGGAACTCTCAAGGGCCACCATGACCAAAGTGCAATGGCCGAGCCTCACCTTGGGTGAACCGCCTTCGTGATCATGCTGTCGCCCCTGCCAGGTAGGTATGACAATGGGCCAAGTGGGTTCTCTTTATCTACACTTGAAACTCGTGTGAACGTTGCTTGATTTTTAGGTGTAAAAATATGAAAAATTTCACAAACTTTCAAGCACCACTGTATAAAATATAATAGGTCATAACATTTGAACAGTCTAAAATGTGACAGCGCTGTGAAGCATTGAAGCGAATGCCTTCATGGGGCGTGGTCAAGTATGAAGATGACCTGACACACGCTATGAGAACCTAATGAACCTCTTATGATCATTAATGGAGGCAGAATACAGTGCAATGTAATAGAACCGTAGCACGTGGCTGAACCGGACAATGTCCATGTTGTAAGTCACTGCTTGTGGTAGAAGCCATTGCCATCACGTCTGGTACATGGCGTACCTGCCTGCTTTAGTCACTGTGTTTTAAGAGCACTACCTTGCCGTTCCACACCACTGAATCACAAAGCACACAAAGAAAAGGTGAACAATCACCACTGGCAGTTAGTTTCACCTGCACTTTGGGCTGTGGGCTGTTTTCACAGCAGAAACACACTCGCACAATAGCGAGTCTGTGCACTGGCGAATTGTTTGAGTGGCTAATAAAACGGTGAAAAAAACACAAGTATATTGGGGAAAATAAAAGTGTTTTGCTGGTTCTGAGAAGATAAACAGTGTTTACGGTGTTTTCCTTTCGCTCCAGTTCATTATGCTCAATGCCCGTTGAAAATGAAATGGCACGGGCACCGCATAACTTCATGCCACACAATGCACAGCACCCACGGTGTTGCAACACCGAGTAACTCAGCACTCCTGCGGTCGGGCCACACGGTCGAGGGTCTCTCCTCAGGCCAGGAATGCGTGGTGGCATTCTCTTCCATTAGAGCTGGGCTTTAAACACAAGTGCGTTCTGATCCCGGCCTGTCCACTGCTAGCAGTCATCCACACAGCAGCGCAGGCACAACGCTGTAGAGCGGTGTAACGTTTCAGAGCCAGCAAGGCCTGTATTGTAAACAGATGTTGGAACAGATGTTTTATTGATTATTTAATTTTACTGTTTTTATTTTAACATATTCTATATGTTTTATTTGAGCTTATGTTACTGATGTTTGCCCTGTGATGGGTTGGCCTCCTGTCCTGGGTGAACCGTGCCTTGGGTCAGTAGTCAGCTGGGATTGGCTCCAGAGGGAAGAAGCCAATTAGAGGATGGAGGGATGGATGGATTACTGATTTTACTGCACTTTTGTTGCTGCCCAAACAACAACAACAACAGATATCTCTGTAACAAACATTACATGGTAATGCAAAAACATTATTTACTTCTAATATAGATTAACATGACACGTTTTTATTCCAAGTAATTCTGGAGCATTCCTATTGGTCCATTCATCTCAAATGCTTCACGTAACGTAAATTCAATTTTTTTTAGCTTGGTTCCACCCAAGACATGAAACCGATGACCCCTGCATTTAAAACTGCCCACATTTTAGTTTCCCACCAACCTCTTTTTAAGGAACAGGCCTTAAATATTTGTTCTGAGCAATTAGCATTTATATGGCGTTCAAGCAGCAGGGTGTGAAGTGTAGATTTTTTTTCTTTTAGCTAATTAAAGTGTTTTTCGTTGCCAAGTTCAAGGAACCTGAGAACAGGGGCATCATAAAGGGGGTGGTGAACAGTGGGCCCTCAGAGAAGTTATTTTGACAATAGGGCCCAGAATATCTAGTGACACCTCTGCCTGAGACTTGTTTTTTTTAGGTGTGTGTAAAGCACACTGAGCTGCATTTTAAATGTGAGTGATTATTTGTCATTGTGAACGCACCACAACAAAATGCGTCCTCTGCATTTAACCCATCTGTGCAGTGGGCAGCTGATGTGGGCAGTTCCCAGGGAGCAGTGCTTGGGGACAGTATGTTGCTCATGGGTACCTCAGTGGTACTTGTACCAGTCTGGGATTTGAACCGACGACCTTTAGGTTACAATTTATAGTTGTAAAATTATAGTTAAAAAAATAAATAAAATAAAAATAATAATAATATAATAATAATAATAATAATAATATTTGATAATAATAATAATAATAACAATAATATTTGATAATAATAATAATAATAATAATCTTATAATTATAATTATTTTATTATTATTATTAATAATAAATTATGTTCCTACCAAAATTGAGCATAAAATACCTAAAAACATAGAGATAAGCATTTACTACAAAACCTGGTGCCACTGAGGCAAACCACATTCTTCATGACTGGCACCAATGAAATGAATACAGTTCCTGGTACAACCGGCTACCGCTTCCTGGCATGCTATTTCTGGAATGAAAGGTAAAATTAAGAAAGTAAACACACACACGCACACACACACACACAGTTTCTGTCTCCATTCAAGCCTTGTCAAAATGGTGAAACACTAATGACAATGGAGGCTCTCCAGAAGCAGAAGGTGGTTTTGTTAATCAGCATTATTACAGCATTACTGCCCAGTATTGTTAACCGTGTGGTGAAGGAAAACACAGGCTGCATGTTGTAACCAGACCATGCAACTCCCATGTTAGTTCATAGTTCACTGGGCATCGTATAGCCCAGAACATAAAGGTTTTACAGTCACCAGCAGCTGCTACTGAACACAGTGCTGTGCACAGGAGAGCAGAACCCACCTTTTGTGGATTCAGTGATGATGAGTTTATCCTGAATCATTTGGCATTAATACTGTAAGACGAGTTTAAAGCACACTGGCTGAACTACCTGACGTCTAGAGAACATGAAGAGGCTGCTTTGCATCTTCCCCTTTCTCTTTCAGTTCTGTTTAACCTGTTATATGGTCCAGCACAGTCACAGGTAACAGCAGTAAGAACTGCATAGATAGATAGACAGATAGCTAGATAAATTGTTATTGATAAATTAATCACTACTGTGATGTAAAACTGAACTGAACTGAATTAGAGAGAGAAAGAGAGAGAGAGAGAGAGAGAGAGAGAGAGAGAGAGAGAGAGAGAGAGAGAGAAAGATAGAGAGAAAGAGAGAGAGAGAGCAAGAGCAAAACAAAGTGAGAGAGAAAAAGAGAGAGAGAGTGAGAGAGAGGGAGAAAGAGAGCGAAAGAGAAAGAGAAAGAGAGAGAGATAGAGAGAGAGATAGAAAGAGAGAGAGAAAGAGAGAGAGAGAGAGATAGAGAGAGAGATAGAAAGAGAGAGAGAAAGAGAGAGAGAGAGCAAGAGCAAAACAAAGTGAGAGAGAAAAAGAGAGAGAGAGTGAGAGAGAGGGAGA
>JBBPDA010000001.1:50584217-50594927 GCA_037974385.1 Arnoldichthys spilopterus
GGTTCCCTTGAGCAAGGTACCGTCCCACTACGCTGCTCCCCGGGCGCTGTTGGTAGCTGCCTGCTGCTCCACGTGTGTACGTTAAATGCAGAGGTCACATTTCGTTGTGGTGCTTGAGTGTGTTCACAATGACAAATAGTCACTTTCACTTTGAAAAAACAAAACACATGAAGGCAACCATCACAGTATGTATCTGCAGAGGATTTGCAACATTGAAATGTAGATGTTAAAAATTAAATTTGCATAATTCTGTGCTAACTGGTGACTGCCAGTTCCTATACATTGTTAGCAACATTAGCATATATAGCTAAACTACTCATTTACCCTTCTATATGTTTGTGTAGTGCTGATTTGTGTTTTCACGATTAAAAGACGAACGGGAATAAAGCCGGAGGCTAACAGGTGCTCTGTGTTCTGCAGGCGAAGGTGCGGGAGAAGCCATGTGCTACGAATGGGACATATAACACCAGCCCTCTCCCGTCAACAGACGAGCAGGACAGCCAAGCCCACAGAGAGCTGGTGAAACTGAAGGATATGCTGACTCAGCGCGACAATGAGATCAGTATCCTTTGTCTGTGATATTAGTACAGTTTCTTCAGTGCAGAATGTAGCAAAAATGGATTTCTTGCTAACGGTATAATGAACCATGCAGGGCTGTCAGATCCACTGGCACTCACATTCATTGGCCAGTTATTAGTAAAAGTCCACTAATTGGACTCTACTCTGGTCTAGTAAATGTTTTGAGGGAGGTCACTCGGGTACTGTAGACTTGCCAAACCATACTCCGTGTTTGTAGGTCCTCAAAAATATCGCGGGACGTCTGTATTTCATGCAAGAATGATGAATGGAATATAGAAAATGGTTTCATAAATTTCAACTATGAATTGTAAGATATGACATGTTAAGATTTATGTGTAAATAATGGGGTAATATAAAATTCCACCATTACATCTCTTTACTGTGAAAAGGTCTTATACCTAGTCCACCATAATATGTGCTTGTTTAAGGCTCAAGTTTCAAATTTTTTGGGGTTTTGGGTAGAAATTAGCATTTTGCCCACGTCGTCCTGTGTTATTACATCTGACTATGCGCAGTGGAAACTTTAGATGACGATGGCGATCCTGTATTGGTGCAAATTTACATCCAAAGTCAACACTGGATTGTCAGGTTGCTGTCTCAGATTCGTCTAGTTTGGAGGCAGAGCGGGAATCTGAGACCATCTTCCGCTTCTATAGAACAGTCACATAAAAACGACACAGCCACACAAATCTGCCTCAGCTTTCCCTTAGAAGATGGGGAAGCCCAGCCATTCTTCAACATTTCAGCATAATTCAATAACTGAAGGGACGATTTGTCATTGTGAACACACCCCGTCACACAAGGTGCACCGCAACACAATGTGACCTTTGCATTTAACCCATCCACATGTGCAGCAGCAGGTGGCTGTCCACAGCACCTGGGGAGCAGTGTAGTGGGATGCGTTCCTCAGTGGTACCTGGGCTGGGACTTGAATCTGCAACCCTCCAATCAAATGGGCAAGTCCCTAAACACTAGGCCGCCACTGCCCAGATGTAAACAAAGTTATTCAGGTTCAATTCAATGGTTCAATGGTTGAGAAGCCTAAGCGTTTGTGGATAAAAGCTTCTCCTGAAACGTTCAGTTTTTGCTATTAGACTGTAGAGGCGTCTCCCTGACCTCACCAGCCTGAGCAGTTTGTTTGCAGGGTGGCTGGAGTCTCTCATGATCCTGAGGGCTTGGGGTCTGCACCTTTCAGCATACATACCCTACAGGGTTGGTAGAGTGGATCTCATGTCTGCATTCAGCCACATGCATTCTGGATGATGATGGAAACCTCAAACTTTTTCAACTGCCTCAGATGGAAGAGGCATTGTCTGGCTTTGACAGTGAGGACGTCAGTGTGAGTGCTCCAGGGAAGGTCCTCAGTGATATGGACACCAAGGTACTTGCAACCGCTGACTCTCTTCACAGGGGTTCCTTTGATCTGGATAGGGGTATGAGCATGACCCACCGCTCCCAGTCGATCACAATCTCTCTGGTAGCAATTTTGGACCTGGATTTTCTATATAGTGGTGTTGATAGGAACACAAACGACCCATTAAACCTACATGTGTCTTTTGAGTTTTTAAATGTAATGCTGCTGATAATAAAGCAGTGGGAAATCTAAATTCTTAGTGACTATTTTGCCATACAGCACAAAGCATGAACCTCTCTGTGCCATGAATTTCAGGCATCAGGCCTGTGTAACCATTTCATGTAATTACCCAGTCCCCATTGTGCAAAGCTTTGTGCTTTTTGAGTTTCAGGTGCAAATTGAACAAATTCTACCCATGTTGTATATGCAGACCTGGCACACAAGCTCAAATGGGCCTGGCTCTTTATGCTTTGAGTTAGATTGTCGAAATAGTCCTAAACATCTGACAGTTTCAAAAATTGGGCACTCGGGGTTTTTCTAGTCCCATGATTAAGAGCAGTGTACGCCTTTATGGCTTGCAGCCACACAGCAGCTGAAAGCAGTTTAATCTAAAAATAGAATCAGCTAAAGTAAAGACTTGGCTAATTTAACCTCTTATCAAAGATGCCATGAAGCCTTCAGCAGTAACTTCTCCTATACCTTGTAAAAATGGAGCCCTGAGCAGCTTTGTTCCCATTAGAAACACTGAGGAGCAGCAATTTTAGCTTGCATGTCACAGATGTAAGGGAAAGATTCATCGGTCTCCATGAAGAATCCAAATCTATTGGCAGGGCTTAAATACTCAGATCAGATCACCATCTCCCCTTGAGGAAGGATATACTGTACTGGACTCTCAAAGGCATTCACCCACCTGCGCTTCAGCGGCACAGTGCAGGGGAGATGAATTTGTTGGCTTCACTTGTGTGGGTCTTTTTTTCCACTGGAAGTAAATGCAGAGGTACAGATTTTGAGGAGTGTTCATAGCCACGGCAAACTTTTAGAGCAGTTCTAAGGCTTTGAAAAAGACACAAGAACCAGTGCCAGTAAATTACTATCCTTACTGCTGCTCTCCAGTTTTTTCTCAAATGGCTTTGTGTTTCCTGTGATGTACATCAAGCCCCTGACACATACCATTTCTCTCCCTTATGTTCTTCCCTGGACTTCTCAGAGACTGAAAACATCTGCACATGTTTATCAAGGCCTGGTTTCATCAAAAAGTCTTATTTAGTAATGACTGGTCATAACATTTAATGGGCAAGCTATCAATAGCTGTCTACTGACCATGTTAAATATGTGAATGCTGAAATACACCGTTATCTAATGGGTACAGCAAGCAATGGACCAATCACTCAGTATTTCACAGCAGCATTGCACCTATCTACAAAGAGCAAGGCATGAGGTGGGGCTAAGGAGTTTGGTGTCTTGCCCAAGGGCACTTCAGCCATGGATGTGAGAGGGGGAGGGAGCTGTTTACTCACTTATCTCTTTCTACATTTTCCCTGCTGGTCCCGGGGATTGAACCAGAGACCCTCCGGTCACAAGCCCTCTTCCCTAACCATTGGGCCACAGCTGCTCATAAGACAGGTCCAAAATAAGTAACTTCAAGTGATGTGTTAATGGCAAATACACTGATGTGGATACCAAAATGTAAACTTTACTTTAATATTTTTTGTAAGAGAAAGGGGCTTTAAATATGTAAAATATTCAAAATGATCTTTCCTGTTGTTTCCTAAATGAAGTTCGCAGACCAACACAAAGAAACCTTTTGCTAGAAACATTCTCCATTATCTACTAACAGCAGGTATCACACAACATCCAAACTAATACAGTATTTCAGATGGAAAAGTCCATGGTTACTGGGTATTTTTGTTACTTTGCAGACGTCCTAATCTCCACCCATCCATTTTCTAAACCACTATTTGAAAGAGTGAAATTGTCAACTCACAGGGGCTGAAATTTGAATTATATGCAATAATATTCAACATTATTGATCACGTTTAATTAGGGGAGTTTAAATATAATATCTTATAATGCAAAGCTTGAGAATTGGTGCTCTGCAGCATTACAAAAGGCACTCAAGCCTCAAGTCAAAAACCTTTGGACTTTCTTTGGTAAAAAAAAAATCATTTAAAAAAGGAATTAATTTTAATTTTGAATATTGAAATACTGGTAAAAAAAAATGCAATTAGATATTTTCCCCAAATTATTCAGCCCTAGTGAAAACTGTATTGATTTCAAACTTGCAATGTTTGAGAATCTACTACAGTCAAGTAGTCTTGCTTAAGGTTCTGTGGTCTGCACAAAGTATATATTAAAAAATGTCCTTCCCAAATATATCAAGACATTTTTCTTTATGTTTAGGGCCAAAACATTTTTCAGACATGAAATGAGTTTTTGTATTTACATTGTACATTTACATTTATTCATTTGGCTGATGCTTTTATCCAAAGCCACTTCCAAGACGGAGGAAACAATCAAGCGTTAGAGCTGCACAGGGCAACACTGAAGTGAGGGCTACAAAGAGTCCAACACATTTCCCTTAGTTGTAAAATACAGACGGTAGAAGTTGCAATAAAGATTGAAGACAAGTGCTACAGTAACTACAGACAACAACTACTACAATAACTACAGATGACAAGAGCTACAGTAAAACTAAGTGGAACATTACTATCTGGGGGACATTCAGTCAGTTATCAGGTAGCAATAGCTCGTACGTGGCCGATGGGCTTATATGCTGAGCTTCACCTTCAGGGAAACTGAACTAAACTTTAAGCCAGTGTCGGCCTAGGTTTGCAGATTCCCCAGCCTAGATACCACTGAGGTTCCCTTGAGCAAGGTACCGTCCCACTACACTCTTCACCGTGAGCTACTGGTAGCTACCCACTGCTCCACGCGTGATGGGTTAAGTACCGTGGTCACATTTTGTTGTGGTGCACTTTGTGTGATGGGGCATGTTCACAATGACAAATCGTCACATTCATTACTGGTCTTATTGTCTCCCATAGTAAAATACAGTAGCCATAAAACAAGTTCCTGTAGGAAGCATGATTAAATACCACCTGTTATGGTTTAAAGATGGGAAAAGTTGCCTCTTGGCTATGCTTGCGGTGTTTTCTGCTGTTCCTCTTCTTTGACGTGGAGACCTGAGATTGTCAGAAGATTCCATCCCAGTTTTTACAAAATCTGTTTCCCATAATGTCCCAGTAGGGAATGAGCACCATTCTTAACCCAAGCTGATCAGGTATACTAGTGAGCATGCTGAAGAAGGAGAAGAAGAAGGTTCAAGAAGCCAATGCTCAGTTAGCAAGCTTCTCCAGTGGAGAAATATCCTCACATAGCTCATCCACCAGCTCTCTGGATCAGAAGAGGTTAACGGATCAAACTTCGGGGAACTACGCTCATGCTCAGCATCCAACGAACAGGCAAAGAGGTGAGAGACCACTCACTCATACATTTTCTCTGCCTTACATCATTACATGCTCTAAATTTAGATGACCGAAATGCCCTCTGAGTGTCATCATGCTTCATCTGAAGCGTTTCGGAGGATTTTATGGGAGACTTATTGCTTGACCTGACTGGCCTTGTGGATACTATTTTGCAGTTATGACTGTGCAGTTGAACAGTCCGGTCTTTAGTGGCTGCATCCATCCTCTAAACGGCCCTTCAATAGCTTCACCCACTCATTTTTCACCCTAAACCAAGAAAAGTCCAGTGATGGTAATGAGTTTTTAATGGGGCCATATCTGCTCCCCTTTAAAATCATTGTTCCATTACATCTGTTTACCTCTCTGTGTTAAACAAGCTGATTTTAGTGCTGACCTTTAAGATTGATATGTGTAAATAACGTCAGTTCTGATTGGCTGCGTTGCGGTAATGCCCCAGGCCCCAGATCCTGGAATCTAGTCAGAGACGCAAACTTGGCGCCAGTTATGCAGATCAGGCTCATCTGGGTTTTACTATTTAAGCAGGAAGTAGTAAAGCCGAGTGTTGCCTGTTCATACCTTGAAAGATTTTCTGGTATTCCGACCCCTGTCTGTGTTTTCTCTTGGATTTTTGGATTGTGGATTAAACCTATTTTGCTGCACTTGAGCCTTAGCCTGATTCCCTGCGTATGCGTTATACTCATTCAAGCATTTTGGGCTGAAATTTGAAGCAAATTTTTCAAGTTTGGTGTCAAATACATACGGACATCAGAAAAATGACCTGTTCGTAGATGTCTGGTTCATTTGGAAAGCTGCAATGGTGCACAGTCAGAAACAGAGGGGATATATAGTGCTGTCATGATATATGAGCCATTATATGACATTATTGCAATTTTTTGACTCGAAAGCGGACTGTGTGTTACTGTGTGTTCTACATGCAGCAATCCCGGTGACTGAATTCCTTCCCAGTTTCCCAAAGTGCAGCGTATGAGTTTAATCCGTAAATCCAAAGTCAAAATACAAAAAATGACCAAAGGGTCAGGACTCCAAAATACCAGTGAACACAGAATGCAAAACGCTTAGTATGTCATGCAGGGCAAAACAGTACTTCACAACATGTGATCCTACACTTCCGGTTTTAAAAGTCAATATTTGGGTGATATTTGGGCAAATCTGTGCCCTGGACTTGATTCCTGGATCTAGATCCATCTCCACTTGGTTTCTTGGTTCTGGATACCGATTCCAGGGCCTAACAGGTGTAACGCAAGAGAAAAATGAGGTGTTGTGCCTTTCTGTGGACTTGGCACTGCTGTATTGGTATATTACTGTGCTGGAAAATATTGTGATACTAACTGATATTTGCATATTACATAAAGACAATTGAGAAGGTCCCGGGTTTGATCCCCGGGTTGGTCACAGGTGCCACAGTTTGCAAGCTCTCCCCGTGTTCGCTTGTGTTTCCTCCGGGTTCTCCGGTTTCCTCCCACTGTCCAAAAGGCTGCAGTAGGTTGATTGGATTGGGAAATTGCCCGTAGGTGTGAATGTGTGTATGAATGGTTGTCTGTCTGTGTGTTGCCCTGCGATGGGTTGAGCCTCCTGTCCTGGGTGAACCCCGCCTTAGGCCCGCAGTCAGCTTGGATTGGCTCCAGCTTCCCCGTGACCCGGAAACGGAAGAAGCGGTTGGAAATGGATGGATGGATGGATGGATGAAGACAATTTAAAGTATTTTTTTAAATGTATTTTCCTTTAACCCAAATGGCATGTCCATGGGTAGGATTCAGGTTTATTGCATTGTAGCGCAAGTAAAAAGAGAAGAAGAAAGAAAGAATGCAGCTAGGAACTACTCCAGATAGAAGTGTTGTGCTTGCAGTGACGACCATTGATAGAGAACATGCCCAGATGCTGTGGACCTTTGCTGACCCCAGAGTTCGTATATGAGCGTATGCCTATGTGGACATACTAGGATTTCCCCTAAAGCTCTGCCTGTTGTGAGAAGCAGCGGGGTCTAGGATTTTCAGTGAGAAACCTGACCCGTTGCCTTCACCACGCAGAGCGTTTCCTGTAAGCGCGACTACAGCCTGGGGTAAGAAAGTGAAGCAGCAGGCCCCACTGCCCTTCCGAAGTGCGGCGAGAAAGCCAGAGCTCCACGCCATGAACCACCATGTGTTTGGCTCCGCTCCTCCCAGCGTGGTTTTGTAGGGACTTAAAGATGATGATAAACCTGAGCGCAGATAATTACCGCCATCATGGCTTTGGGGGTGCAGCGCGAGCCAGCAGCTCATCAACTGAGCCGCTGCTTTTGTCCACTCCACCACAGACCCCAGATCAGCCACCCGTTTCGCTGGACATTTTTGGGTAATGATGTCCCCGCTTGGTAATAGGACCAGCGAGGGTAATTGAGAGCAGGGTTCAGAACGAGGAGACCATTAAAAAACAAACACATGTTTGGATGATGTCCAGCTAGTTAGGAGAGAATCAATCGCTCATCAAGCGGCGATGCACGGCGGCTAATGGACAGTCCTGGAGAGCTGTGTTTATAAAACGCTGAATAAATGATGTGAGTGGTGTGTGTGTGTGTGTGTGTGTGTGTGTGTGTGTGTGTGTGTGCCCCGCAGGCTGCTGTTGTGTGCTCCACATTTGTCTCAGATTTCTCGCAGGAAAGCTGTAATGGACCCTCATGCCATCACTGCTCTGTACTCGCGGGGGGAATTTATGAGCTGCTAGTGCTCATTCAAGTTCGGTGGATCCATCACATCCTAGCAAGTAGGTTCTGGAAGTGTGCACTGTCCCACGACTGTGTTCCCTCCAGTGTCCAGTAGAACTAATACAGAGGTTCACAGGGCAGCTGTCCACTTATCCACTCAAATATTTACATTTTTCCTTTTACTCACCGCTGTCTGCCTCTGTGTCACGACCCCATGGCGCACACCATGAATTAGGATTAGGTTGCAGTGTAAACGTTTTTGACAAAAGCCTGGTTTTGAATTTGGATTAGGTGAATTATTATTTAATGCTGCTAACCAGGTTTTCTCTGGCACGGCTCGGACATATTTCTCCCTAGTTTTCGCCAACACATGTAGTAATAAATTGTATCGCGGCGAACGTGGCCAACTATAAACAGCGCTGCGCAGACGCAGGAAGAGCGCTACGATGTTTGAAGGCCTAGCCTCATTTGAACTGGGTGAAATATGGGGGTGAACATATTGTTTCAATGTTGTCTAATAAACTGGAAGCCTGGTGTTTGTTTAGCGCCTAAGAAGTGCTGGACTTAAAGACTAAGCCAAAGGAATCTGAAATGTTGCAAACATCGCAGAATCCTCACGACTCGGGAACGCTCAATAACACGTGGGGCTGTTATTTGTCTCTTACAGGCAAATAATTCACTACTCGGATGATGTTTACAGAGCCTCACGTGATGGGTATTTACTTGCTGTGGCCTTTCTTCTAGAAAGGGCTTCATCTGAAGACAAGTTGGGCTGATTACACTGAAAAAAGTGCATTAAATTGGCTTGATTTACATTTATTTCCCCTTGAATAAGATGAGGGATGCACAATAAGTGGCGAATCACTATCAGCAGATAACGGTGCTAAAACCGAATGGCATCAGACAGATTGCAATGGTTTAGACCTGTCACAGTATCAGATTCCCTATGTGATTATTGTGGCCAAAATATATATGACTTAAAGTGAAGTGAAAGTTTGTCATTGTGAACACACTCAATGAAATGTGACGTCTGCATTTAACCCAGCACACTTGGAGCAGCGGGCAACTATCAACAGCGCCCGGGGAGCAGTGTAGTGGGACGGTACCGTGCTCAAGGGTACCACAGTAGTGCCTGGGCCGGGACTCGAACCTGCAACCTTCAGGTCTCAAAGGCAGCGTCCTAACCACAACCATAGCCTTTTCCCCCCATACACACTGATGAGCTTTGGGTGCCCATGATCCTGTTGACAAATCACCAGTTGTCCTTCTTGGTAGGTACCTGGAACGCTCCACAAGACCTGCCGATTTGTAGATGCTCTGACTCACAATAAAGCCCTTGTCAAAGTGGAACAAAACCTTAAACTCGACCATTTTTCCTGCTTCCAACTTTAAGAACTGACTGTTCACTTGCTACCTTATATATCCCACCCTTGACAGGTGTTATTGTAATGAAATAACCAGATTGTCAATGTTACTGACGTTACCTGTCAGTGGTGTTAATGTTATGGCTGATCAGTGCTCAGTGAGAACTGGTATGTTGCGTAAGAAGGGGCTCCAGAGGTCGGTCTCTGGTTGGCCAAGAGTCTTATTTATGGAAAATCATGCTATGCAGCCTCAGTTTTTGAAGAGAGGAGCGATTCCTAAGTGCTCCTCTCAGACATCACTTATGGATGCGGTGACACTAAAGAGGCCTTGGCCTGGCCCCACTGCTCAGCTCATTGAAATGCCTTGAAATCATCAGAGTGACCCAGCGTAATTGCTGCCATGCTGCCTGATCTGGTGAAGCATGGTCCCTCAACACCCCCAGGGCTTCTGCCAGCTGCTTCTGCTACGCTGTCATTTTAGAAAATAAGCTCACCCTAAATAGACTCCATGCACATTTCTTCCCTAAAATGCCTTTAAACGTAGCTGGGTGCTTTAATGCGTTACATGTTTTACCACAGTCAGTACAGAGCTAGATTTTTATCTCTCTTATGGCAGCAATCTTGTCTAACTGTGGTCTGGTGATGCTACATGCATAAGAATACGTAGAGACATTGATGCTTAATGACCGAGATCTCTCACAGGCAATTAAATCCCTCCTCACATTATAGTTTTAGAAATGTGCCTCATCTTACATGTTGTGCCCTGCTCATAATACATCACTACATAAGGACAGTTTCAACTCCCAGCCCAGGAACCACTGGGGAACCCTTGAGCAAGGTTCCGTCCTACTACGCTGCTCCCCGGGTGCTTTTGATAGCTGCCTGCTGCTCCACATGTGCATGGGTTAAACGTGGTGTGTTGGTGTTTAAAATGTCAGGACCCAGGTGTAGATGTGTGAGAAGGCATGGTGCAGAATATATGCTGTGCTTTCAACCTGGTCATCCATCAGTGGGGCCTCCTGGTCATCTTCAGACCAACTTAACTATCACGGACCAAAGTCAAGCCTGATGTTGCTTTACACTTGCCAGTTTCTACCACACAGTGACATATACAGCTTATTAATTTAACACTGGTATCAGATCGGTGCTCAGTATCGGCCCATACCCAAAGCCCAGGTATCGGATTGGTGCTCAGTATCGGCCCAAACCCAAAGCCCAGGTATCGGATCGGTGCTCAGTATCGGCCCA
>JBBPDA010000001.1:50595965-50612342 GCA_037974385.1 Arnoldichthys spilopterus
AATATATTGCCCATACACCAAAATATTTTTTATTAATATTCTAAATATACTTAAGACATTTCTTATATATGTGGGTATACCAAGTATTATATGTGTTTATATTGTAAATTATATTAAATAATTTATATAAATAATATATGTAAATGTATTCATTGTATGTTAGTAATTATATGTAAATTTTATCCTAAAATATGTGTTCACATTGATATATTTCATATATGTTAGAAATATGTTATGTAATATGCTAATAAGGTCAAATGTGATCTCTGCTCTGACCATGCTTTTTAAGTCCGTATGACCACAAATCAGATACACACCTGCTGTAGAACCACAAATGAAAGTGGCTCAGATCTGATTTGATCATTTATGTTTCTCATGGGGCATAAAATAGAATTTGTGCTGCTTCAGCCAGCTAATGTGATCATAGCCTTTTGCCTTTCGCACTCCGCGATTTTAAGGCAGTTGCACTGACAAAAGCATTCGATTGAGTGGGCAGTGGTGGCCTAGTGGTGAGGATGCGGCTTTTGGGACCTGAAGGTTGCAGGTTCGATTCCCGGCCGGAACACTACTGAGGTTCCCTTGAGTAAGGTACCGTCCTGCTACACTGTTCCCCTGGCGCTGTTGATAGCTGCCCACTGCTCCACGTGTGCACGTGTGATGGGATAAATGCAAAGGTCACATTTCGTTGTGTTGCTTGAGTGAGTTTGCACTGACAATAAGTCACTTCACTTGTCCATTCCACGTTTGATCGGCGATCAATTATGGCTATGTGTAAGCATTTTACAGACTAGTTGCTGACTCCAGCCAGATATCTAGCCTGCTAAATATCTGAGCCAATCGTCAGCGAGCTACAGCCAATGAGAGCGCAGGACACGAGTCAATGGAAATGGTCTGATGAATCCTGCTAAAAATTGCCTAAGCATGAAAAAACTAGAGGTCGGTTTTAATTTCAAACTGACGTTAATATGACAAATGGTTCCAAACTTACCTGGCTAGATGGGGGTTCACCCATGATAAGGCTCAGCCATTGGGGCAGTGGAGGTGTTAGGGAGTTGCCCTTGTGACCTGAAGGTTGCTGGTTCAAATCCCAGACCGGTACAAGTACCACTGAGGTACTTGTGAGGTCTCCTATTTTATGGCAGTTTTCCTTCCTATATGGCTGTGCATGGCTTTGACCTTAAAGCATTCTGCGGCTCTCCGTAAGCCAGTATGCTCTTCAGGCAGTTGTCTAAATCTCTCCATGGTTGTTTTCTTCGGTCATTTCTGGGAGTAACCTGCTGTCATGGTTTGATCTTTTTTGTGTCTTCACTGTAACCCACTAGTGTAGCCACTAGTGTAAAGAGAATCACAGCTTGTTCCTCTGACACAAGGCCTATGGTGCTCCCCTCGGCATGACAGAAGATGAAGAGCCACCTCTGTTCTTTACTGTAGACAGGGTTTTCCTACAGTAGCATGGAGATGATGTGTATAGCAGACCAGGCTGTCAAAGCATCAAGCTTCTCTTGAGGATCAGGGGCCTTAGTAACTCCACAGTGGAGGTGTACCTGAAGTTCAGGGCAGCTTCCTAAACAGTGACGGGTGCTGAGGGACGTCCAACATGCAGGTCACTCACTGCCTTGCCGTCAAGTCTTTCGCTCATGTCGATGACCGTTTCCTCAGGCCCTGAGACAATGACGCTGAAGAACATGTGCTGTGTGTACAGAGTGTGTTTCTTGTTCCATATTTTCGAAAACCCCTGATCTAATTGTCATCCCCGTTTACGCCAATAGTGTGTAGAGAAATTCCAGCTTGGGGGGGACGTGGTCATAACCCAATGTGCTCCTCTTGAACATTTAAGGCGTGATGTCATATTGCTTGTGTAGAAATATTTCAGGAATGCGAAAGTTTACGGACGAAAGATGAGGCCGTTTCCTTTGCATGACTGTTGGGGAGTTTTGTTGTGGTTGGCCGTTGCGAGATCCACTCTGGGGGACGTTTCCTGGTTTTAATCAGGGTATTCCGAAAATAAAAAAACAACGTTTCCAAAATGCCTGGCGATTAATCTCACATGGCCTTGTTTCTGCTCCCACTGCACATTGTGTAATTGAAATCATGTGATAGATTTAGGGGTTTAGGAAAGTGGCACAATCTATAAATGCGGTGAAGGAATTCGCATTACGATTGTCTTTGATTTCCACGCCGAAGGCAGAAGCAGCGCAAATGACTAAACAGTGCCAGAAGTCCCACATTTAACATTTCTGTTTGGCATCCGGCTTGTGTTAAATGTCTTATAAATAAGTCATACGTGACACGTACCAGCCAGTGTGGTGATCTCTGGCAAAAGGATCACGTAGCTACTAATAAATATGGCTATAATTTTTTAATAGAAGCTGATTCATAGCTCCATGTTTGTCACATCAGGACGGAACTGTGAATAATTATTTGCCGACAGTTTCTGGTGAAATACAGACAAAAAAAAAAACATGCAATGTTAAGAAAAAACATGTGCCATTTACAAAGCAGTGTTACTAAGAAGGACAGACTCGTGATAGGTTCAAATCCCAGACCGGTGAGGTACCTGTGAGCGAGGTACCGTCCCCATGCACTACTCCCTGGGCACTGCCTACATCAGCTGCCCACTGCTCCTACATGGATCGGTCAAATGCAGAGGTCACATTTTATTGTGGTGCACTATGTGCTGTGCTGTGCTGTGGTGTGTTCACAATGACAAAACAGTAATGTCTCCCCTTTCATGGCAGTTTTTCTTTCTACATGGCTGTGCAGGGCTTTGACCTTAAAGCATTCTTCTTAAAGCATTCAGGCAGTGGTGGCCTAGTGGTTAGGATGCTGCCTTTGCGAACTGAAGGTCACAGGTTCGTATCCCAGCCCGGGCACTACTGAGGTTCCCTTGAGCAAGGTACCATCACACCATTACACTGCTCCCCGGGTGCTGTTGGTAGCTGCCCGCTGCTCCTCGTCTGCACGTGTGATGGGTTAAATGCCGAGGTCACATTTCGTTGTGGTGCTTGAGTGTGTTCACAATGACAAAGTTTCACTTTCTTTCTTGATTGGTGTGCTGCCTGCATAGGGCTACCTACAGTTTACGAAGACCCTGAATCTTGGATGTAATTGGCTGTGATGCCTCTGTTTGAGTTGTTCTTCCTACATGGCTGTGCAGGGCTTTGACCTTAAAGCATTCTTCTTAAAGCATTCAGGCAGTGGTGGCCTAGTGGTTAGGATGCTGCCTTTGAGACCTGAAGGTCTCAGGTTCGAGTCCCAGCCCGGGGCACTACTGAGGTACCCTTGAGCGAGGTACCATCCCATTACACTGCTCCCCGGGCGCTGTTGATAGCTGCCTGCTGCTCCACGTGTGCACGTGTGATGGGTTAAATGCAGAGGTTGCATTTCGTTGTGGTGCTTGAGTGTGTTCACAATGACAAATAGTCACTTTCACGTCACTTTTGCATTAATCATAAGGATGAAAGAGTCCATTACCATCCCATATGGCACAAATCTGGAGCGCTGCAGCTAATTGAAGTAAATGTGCTGACCTTGTGGAGGGCACTTACCGTCCGCATTTTAGAAACATGGCCTCAGTCACCCGTCTTCAACGATAAACGTCTCGTATTTATGATTCCAGTTTGAAAACCGCCGAAAGGCTCTGCAGATTTATCTCTAAAAACACCCGTGATTCAGATTCTTGTCATGGTAATGGACATATAATTTTGAAGATTGTTCCTGGAAAGCGTTAAATAATATATTTGCCGTTTTTGAGGGTTTCACATGATTTCTCCATCTTGATTTTTCATCAGAGCACTATGCAGACGTTACCTCCGCATGGACCAAGCTGCGGAAGAGTTAGGCAATGACTGAGTGTGGTTAAAGAGGGGAGATAAGTCATTACGCCCGTGTTGTTCCATCGTCCTGTGTATGGCTTTGCCCAGCATCGCACTTCTATGTTGTCAGCTGTTAGGCTGAGGCTCCTTGAACTATTCCAGGCAGCAATTAGCTGTATTTCGAGTGTTACAGCATTCGCAAATGAACGTGGTTCCCAAGAGTGTGCTGTGGTTTTCTCCAGTATTTAGTTAATTACCTAAATTGCCTATTTACAATGTTTAAATTGCTCCCATTACGTAATTACGGCAAAGTTAGAGTATGCGCAGGTGTATGTGTCGTTTTATTTCTTTGTTTTTTTTTTGTTTTTTGCTGGCTTGCCAGGGCCTGCTCAATTACACTGCTTCCATTAAAGAACAGCTGAATTATAAATAATTATTTTGATGGTTTAACCCCTTGAATGACCTCCGTTTCACACTCCTATGAGTTAAAAATAGCTCAGCCATGTAGTAACTGGACAATAACTCAGAAATTGGTTGGGGGTGATGCATTATTGGGTCAATGGTGTGTTGTTGGATGGCTCACGCGTTCTTATCAAGCCCAAAATTCCCAAAAAAACGGACTACGTCACAATATCATCCGTACTGAAGCATTTCAGAATATATTTGGAGCATGGCAGCAGTGAAGTGAGGCCCTTCCTTAAAGTCTGGTTGGGTTGGGGCTTTTTTTGGCATTTCACTGAACACTCTCACCGGAATTCCTACAAATTCTTGTATTCTCGTGTTTTCCTCCAGGGCCTGGTCTTGCCCCTCGCATGTAAGACGTGATTAGTGTTCTTGCTGTTTTATTAATCCTGAACTGAACTGAAGTCCTGAACTGCTGGAGGTTAAACGTACTCAAAGTCCTATAAAACGCAGCTGCTCAGAGATCGCTATGAATTTGCCTGTAGCGTTAACAGAATTTGGGATTTGGCCAATGTTGTGAGAGTCAGTGTAAATTACCTATAACTCAATCATCCTGTGTTCATGTTGCTCCTGGCCCTCTATTACATGCTTGTCCAGCTATTACATGCCTTCTATTACGTGGCCTGGTGCACATTAGCTGACCTATATGTTTCCCAGTGGTGCCCATAGTGAAGTCCTAACTAGATTAAGGAGGGTAATGAAATCTATATACGTCTTCTCAGCTCCATCGTTTATTTTTTTTTAGTTTTTTTTTCATATCTGTCTGTAACTCATTTACGGAGCTGCATGGTTGAAACGTCTCATCGGAGCAGTTAAACAGGAGTTCTCCACGCACACTCCATTGAGCATCTTTTGCTCTTGGTTCACAGCGTTGACCTGCCAGAACCAGCTTTTGCTTTGCACCTGGATTCATTTATATCTGACAGCTGTTTTGGCCAAGCCTTCCCAGGTCAGTGATTTCAGCCCCGTTTCTGCACTAGCTCTTTCTGCTCCGAAGTGTTGTGAAAGTTCCACGCTGCTCTGACAGCATCCAGCACCTTCTCAAGAGGATGGAATCTCTCAGGCAAACACGCCAACAAACAAAGAACATCTTGAAGTGTGGGGGGGTGGCTCCAAGTTGCACTGTGTCACATAAACGTCCCACTGCAGAAAACACACAGCCTCATTTCAGCCTCCTGCAGACCATGGGCTTGCCTTCAAAGCAAGCTGCCTTTAGAAGAGATATCAATATCACAATATTGGCTTTTGCTAGAGTGTAATAGCACAAGGCACAATATGTAAATGAGACCACGTGCCAACCAAAGGGAATCATTCTAGCTCTGGGACCATGATTGTGAACACACCCCATCACACAAAGTGACCTCTGGATTTAACCAATCCACACGTGGAGTAGCAGGCGGCTATCAGCAGCGCCAGGGGAGCAGTGTAGCAACACCATAACTACACTCAAGGGAACTTCTTTGGCACCTGGGCTGGAACTTTAAGTCCCTAAGCACTAGGCCACCACTGCCGACTAAGTGGTGAGTGTTTCTGTAGGAGTTTGCATGAACCAAGATAGTCACATCATCCAACAATGGTACAATTGTTTGTGAAAGTTGGGCACCCCTGGTCAAAGGTGACCCTTCAAGTCCTTCAGATCGTTGTACTCAACAGACATCACTCATCAAAGCAACTCACTGAGAATCCGAAACTAAAATCTGAAACTGTGGGCAGTCGTGGCTCATTGGTTAGGCCCTTGCCCTTGTAAACAGAAGGTTGCAGGTTCAAGTCCCACTTAGGTACCATTGAGCAAGGGTACACTCCAGTGCTCCGCGTGTGTGATGGGTTAAATGCAGAGGTCACATTTTGTTGTGGTGAACTTTGTCTGTGATTGAGTGTGTTCACAACGACAAGACTCTTAAAAGTCTGCTTGTAATCGTGACTATCTTTAAGAAAATGGAGGTTAATATGAACTGCTGAAGTCAAGATAAAGTCTGGAAAACCAAGAACATTCTGGTCAGGTATGTAAAGCAGTCCCAGCATCAATGCCAAGGACCCACAAGAATGTTTGACTGGCAGAGGAATTGTGATACACTGACCTGTTATTCAGTGCAGTTGCACGAACATCTACATAGAAGGGCCATCTAGGTTCAAGCACCACAACGGAGACGCCGAAAGTGTTGCGAAGATAAAAGAAAGAGGGCGTTGCACTTTCAACGAATTCTGGAGGGTCATGTCTCATAGTGTGAAAGAAGAAAGAAGAAAATGTATGGATTTTGCAAGACCGAAATCCAAAATACACATCAGAATGAGCCTCGGATGTATGCATTTGATTGTTTCTAGAAGTATTCTGCAAAGAAAAGTGCAAAAAAAGCTGGCCAAGAAAAAGTGGCTGAAAAGGAGGCCAAATGCAACAATTAATGAATAAATGTGCAATACATTCTGTAGAAATATGTTAATATTTATCATATAATCCCTGTTAATGATCAGGATCTGTCACTGAGTCCAGATTTCAGTTCTTCATTCTCTCAACCCTGTAGTGTTCTGGTCAGTTATTTGGTCGAGCATATTTTAAGTCCCAATCTCTTATTAAAGCATGCACTTTGGGGCAGTGGAGGCCTAGTGGTTAGGACACTGTTTTTGGGACCTTAGGTTCAAAGCCCGGCCCGGGCACTACTGAGGTACCCTTGAGCAAGGTACCGTCCCACTACACTGCTCCCTGGACGCTGTTGGTAGCTGCCCGCTGCTCCACGTGTGCACGTGTGATGGGTTAAATGCAAAGGTCACGTTTCTTGTTGGGGTTTGAGTGTGTTCACAATGACAAATAGTGACTTTCACTTCACTGTACTCAACCTGACTGTTCCATCTCTACCATGTGGTTTAGGTTGTTTGTGGTAAAAAAAACTTATTGGATTTCACTGCGTCCTTAATTAGTAGACCTTTTCAGTGAGCTTCCCCACTGGCAGTGACACAAACGTGTGGTTTGTTGCACTAACACACACGTGAGAAATATAATAAATGTCATGAAATAATGTAATAATTTAAAGATTTAATTACAAAAACCATCCGTCTGCAGTTTGAGAAGTTCAATACTACTGAGAGGGCAGTGTGACAGAATAAACGATGGACTGTTACCATCTGTCCTGGTGTGAGTGCGATGGAGACTGCTGAAGTGATGGAATTCAGTAGGCCAAGGTATCTCCTTCTGGTCTCAGGAACATGGTCCAAGGAATTTGTCTGGTCAGCCTCATTGCTTAACCTCAGGGTTTTTCTGCTCTGCCTGTATCAGCTCAGATCTTTATCCCAGCTTGCCACATCAGACTCCGGGCCCGTTTTGGATAATGATATGTTCTGTAATAGAATAAGAGCCGTGTGACGTGTGGTGAACTGATCAAGTGACATGATCACACATTGGAGAGGCTGCCTCTTTACTCAGCATCGCTTTTTTGACATGCTTCCCCCTTCCTCCTCAGCAACAGAGCTGTCTATAGGCCGACAAGAGGCATTCGAAATATTCCGGAGAGATCATGAGGATCGTCTGACGATTGAAGACAATAAGGCCGTACTGAAACAGAGGTCAGTCTCATTTTACACAATGATCTCTTGGGACATGCAATGACTTTATTAAGTACACCTACCGGGCCAGTTAAGCAGCTACACCATCTTATAGGTAGAGGATTACTGACATTTGACCCTTAACCTGTCTGTGGAAAGAGCCCAGTTTTGTCCCTGGAGTAGTTCCTGGGCTGAGGCTAGACACCTGACCAAAAACCATGCCAGATTAAATCACCAGAGTCGCACCGTCGCACCTCGTATCTTAATTTTTGTCTTTTTTTTTTTTTTTTTTACATTTTTACAGTGTTTTAAAACTGCTGACATTTACATTGTGTCAGTCAAAGTTCACGGAGCAAAAGAAACGACTCTAAATAACTTTAAAGAGGTCAATTTTACATTAACCTCCTGTGAAAGTGACTTATTTGTCATTGTGAACACACTCAATCACCACAATGACGTGTGACCTCTGCATTTCACCCATCACACGTCCACACTTGGAGCAGCAACAGCTATCAACAGGGCCTGTGGAGCAGTGTAGTAGGATGGTACCTTGCCAGGGCTCAGTCCCAAACCTCTAGACTACCCCTCCCTGTTGGCAGTTAGATCAGTTGTGTTGGTAGAAGGGTAAAAGGCTGAAATGTGCAGGGCACTTGACCTCCATTGGGCAGTGGTGGCCTAGTGGTTAGGCCTGGGCACCACTGAGGTACCCTTGAGCAAGGTACCATGTTGGTAGCTGCCCGCCGCTCCACGTGTGCACGTGTGATGGGTTAAATGCAGAGGTCACATTTCGTTGTGGTGCTTGAGTGTGTTCACAATGACAAAGCGTCACTTTCACTCAAGAGCAGGAGTAGAGGGTGGTTGACCGTTAAGGCAAAGCAACATATGGGCAGGTGTACGTCATAAAATGACCAGTAAGTGTATGCACAAGGACAGTGTGCATATGGATATTTGTCACACGATGCATTATGTTCATTCACAGGTTTGCGGAGGCTAAGGCGCTGGGGGAGCAGGTTAACCAGGCCAGGACCAGAGTCAGTAAGTCGTCTGGATTACTAAAGCTTTCAGTCACGCACTCTAAACACTGCCCACACAGTCAAACAGGATGCTGAGCATTACTTGCCAACAGCTTGTTCCCTACAACTGTGAAGATATAAACCCCATGACCACCAAGAGCGTTCGCATCATTAATATCATTACCTTGATCAAGAACAGTCCTGCCATGACCCCCCTCCCCCCCCACCCACCCCCATGCGTCGGCTCTGTCGCTAATGTGCCGTGTTTCAAAACCACACTTTTGGCTAAAAGCCCTTTTCTTTTAAACGATTCGCCTCTCACCAGGGTCCCTCTTCCCCCCTGAGTAAAGCACTGTCACTCAGCGCATTCCAGGCCTGCTCCGGGATCCGGGAGATCCTGGGAGCGAGCACAGCTCTAAGCCTGACTCTTCCGTCCTCATGGCTTTTTTACAGGGTGGGAGCTGCTGCTTTTACGAGCCCCCCGAACACACACCTCTGCGCTTTCCCACCGCTGCCATGGAGTCTTCACTCCTCGCCAGACTGCTGGCGGCCAAAGCCTGGCACTGTTCTCACAGTCAGGAGACGCCAGGAGTGACAGCGGGATGATTGCGCCGCGCTGGGTTTCTACAACCTGTAGTGGATGGTTTTGACAGCAGACTGAAGTGCGTGCTGGTGTTAACAGAGTGCTTCATTATACCTGCTTTTTCTGCACAGTAGCATAAAGTATTAGGGTTCAGCTGAGGCCCCCTGATGTATGGTGCCATCAGCATGGGGAAAAATCAACGCCCAGTTGTCGAGAGCATTGGAAATAATTAGATTCATTGATTAAAAATAAAGGGCGGGTTGAGTTTAGGGTGGATCAAGGAATCAAGGGTTTTAAATCCAGTTAATTGTGCTGTAGCACTTAATGATTAAGTCTGCTGTTCAGTTCAGTTCAGTTTCATTTGTATAGCGTTTTTTACAACAGACATGGTCAAAGTCCGGGTCCGAGGAACAAATGAGCAAGCCAAAGGTGACGGAGGCATGGAAAAACTCCCTAAGTTGTAGGAAGAAACTTTGGAGGGAACCTAGACTCCGGTCGACACTGGATGGCAGTATAATTAAGAACAGTCTAATAGGCTAATTTTAAACAACGTATAATCATGATTAATGCAGAATATTAGCGCCGAGCTAACAATAATGTACATTCACTTTCCAGTATAGGCTTAGCAGTGCTTATTCGGGATCTGCAACTAACCAAACCAAACATGGATACTGACCACTGTAATTTGACCATATGTGTGTGTGTATTTGAGACCTGAAGGTTGCAGGTTCGAGTCCCGTCCCGGGCACTACTGAGGTTCCCTTGAGCAAGGTACCTTCCCGCTACACTGCTCCCCGGGCGCTGTTGATAGCTGCCCGCCGCTCCACGTGTGCACGTGTGATGGGTTAAATGCAAAGGTCACATTTCGTTGTGGTGCTTGAGTGTGTTCACAATGACCAATAGTCACTTTCACCCATAATATTAACACCACCTGCCTAATATTGAGTTGGTCCCTCATGCTGCTGAACCAGCTCTGACTCTTCTAACCCCTTTCTATCAGTCAGCATTCACATTTTGTGCAACAGGAGCTCTTCTTTGGGATCAGGCGGGCTAACCTTCACTCCCCACATACATCAGTGACCCTTAGGTGCCCATGACCCTGTTGCTGGTTCACCAGTCGTCCTTCCTTGGATCACTTTTGGTAGGTAATAATTACCGCACACCTGGAACACTCCACAAGACCTGCCGGTCTGGAGACGCTCTGACTCAGTCGTCTAGAACATCACAGTAAGGCCCTGGTCAAAGTGACTTAGACCCTTATGCTCGCCCCTGACAGTTTACTTGCTGCCTAATATATCCCACCTCCCTGACATTGCACTTTACCTGTCAGTGGTGTTAATGTTATGGCTGATTGGGGGGGTATGTGTAAATCTTATTATTGCAGCTGTATTATTATATAACGCTTGGTTTAATCCAGATTTAAGCCACATCGCTGTTGGTGTCTCTCACTAAATGGTTGTTGGCTTAATTGTATGATCCTGGAAATAAACATTCAGGCTGTATGGGAAAACTGGGAACTCCAGTCCTGAAGTTCCCGATTCCAGCACAGTTTTCTTGCTCAAACACACCTGAGTGAACTCAGCAGCAGTGATGACAAAACAAGAACGAGCCAAAACAGTGGAGCTTGAGTAACTGTCTGCACGTCAACAGGTTCCCTGTTTCCCTCTCGCAGGTCAGCACATTTCATCAGGCCTCTGTGGACAATTGGCCCTTTTCTTCTCGCTCGTTTAATGCCTCACATTGGCCTCCTTCAAACAGCCAGTCCGTAACAATCAGGAGCTCTATGGTGTGGTGCAGTTTTCAGGATCAAGCGGCTACAACGTGCCACATTTAAAAACCAAGACTCCACTGAAAAAAAACGTCTGGGCTGCGAGTCTGCCAAGTCCCTCTCAGCGGCATAATTACTCATCACACTTACCCAGTTCTCTGAGCATGCTGCGTATGTGTGTTGTGTCTCACACACCACTCAGCTGGTGTTTGATTGAGGCTCGGATCAGGTTCGGATGAAATGAAGCCCCTCACCTCACGCCGCCGCTTGGACATTTCTTCCCGAAAGAGTCACGCTTGTGGGTTTCAGTGGCATTCGGCTGTGGCACCAAGCACAGCGCCAACAAAGACATCACACTCTGACAATCTAGAGGTGCTGACGTCCACTTCAGCGCTCTGCTTTGGAGGGGATACAGCTGAAACCTGGAACTTTTATTGTGCCAGTAATCTCTTGGATTGTTGGGAAATGCTTGGGTGACTGAAATAATGCTACTGGAGACACAGTGTCGTGTAGCAAATGGGACAAAGCCACGGTTTAGCGCAGAGAAAGCAGTGCAGCTGACAGCGCCAATGGACGTTTTATGTCTAGTTCATTTATTAATCTGTTATCTAAATACCAGTCAGCCATAACATTAACACCACCTGTCTGGTATTGTATAGATGCCCTTCATGCTGGTGACACAGCTCTGACTGTGCTGCACTGTGTGTTCTGACCCCTTTCTGTCAGAGTCAGCATTCACTTGCAACAGGAGCTCCTCTTTGGGACTGAACCAGACAAGCTAGTCTTTACCCTTTATATGCATCAGTGAGCCTTGGGTGCCCATGACTCACTTTTGGTAGGTACTAACGACTGCACACCTAGAACATTACACACGACCTGATGTTTTGGAGATGCTCCGATTCAGGCGTCTGACCGTCACAACAAGGCCCTCTGTCAAAGAGGCTCAGATCTTCATGAGTTTCAAGAACTGACTGTTCACTTGCTGCGTAATATGTCCCACCCCACTGGTCTACATGTGTATGGGTTAAATGAAGAGGTCACTTTGTGACCTCATTTTGTGATGGGGTGTGTTCACAATGACAAACAGTCACTTTCACTTAGAACACAGCGTTCACAAACAACACTTCCAGTCATCGACAGCAGGTTTTATCAAACTCTAACCATGAAACTTTCCAAAGTGTTTATTACACTCACATTACTTTATTCAGATGTTTATCACTTATTTATCATGTTATACAGTCCCTCCAGGATTTCGCGGGCACTTTTTGAGATTTTTGTGGCCTAATATGCCTGATTTCACCACAGCTTTTCAAACAAGTTGTGATGGAAGTGGCTGTGTTTTTACAACGGCCTGAGTCACATTTATCTCGCCTGACGCGCATCCTCCGCGGTGGCAAAATGTTTGTCAATAGACGATTTCCTTTTATGTTGGATGACAATATTACATGCAGTGCAAAATAGGTTTCCTCCGCTCTTGTGCAGAATGCCTGGGTACTTTTGTTTTTTCGCTGCCTTTTGCCTTTATTTTTGTTGTGAGACGTTGGGGTCGCACATGTCCTCTGCTTCTTCTTAACCTAACCTAAGGAAATGAGTTTGCGGGAAGCGACGATGATGATTGGTCAAATTTGCGTAAAAGTTGCGGTGATTGGTTAAAATTGCAATGCCGCATATAATTTACGGGGGTTGGTTGAATTTGCGTTCACAACATTGAGAAATCCTGGAGGGTCTGGTTATAGAAAACCATCCTAAAACAACTGAAATGTTCATTAGCCTAACACTGGTTCATTTGCTGGTATTGCCTTTGACATGTGTCATCTGTGCCTGACTGTTGCACAGATTTCATTGCATGTATTACACTCTTGTGTGTATCTGCATGTCTGCCATGTTCGTGTGGGATTTGCTTATAATTTCATTAAGCAAAAATAACAAACATGCGTGGCGCTGTTGCATCTTACGGCTAAAACCATTAGTAGTAGCCCTCCTGCAGCCTGGAGGAGTGGGGTGTAAGCTTCCACGTGTAAGCATTAGCTTTAAACTAGTGCAACAAAGCAAACACTGGACTGCAAACTGTGAAATGGCCAAGAGAAAATTTGTCCTAATGGTTTTTATCACGTTAACTTGTAAAACGCATTTTTTCTGCATAGATGACTGCTACTAATACCTGCCCACTCCAAACAGTATGTACTTTACATATCCGTGGCTCGTGACTACATTGAGTACAGTAGTAAGACTTATGAATCTTCTTCTGATGGATGTTCACCATCTACCTTCGGTGGCCACAGCAAGGGGAGGCTGCATGGAGCCGTGACTGCCGGTGGGCTGTTGTTCTTGGCCGGGATTTTGGTGAAGAACTCCATCCTGCTGGACAGCAGGCATTGTAACCTCTCCCTCACTACCTTCCCCCGAACACTGCGAGCACAAACATATCTGACGGAGGGCCCTGTGATGTATGTGCCGGGCTGGATGAGAGGCGAAGGACCGCCGACGAGCGATCGGGGTCCCCGATAGACTTTCCAGATGTGTGGGGATTTATGGAGTCCTGTCCCACGTACAGCATCTGCTATCCTCTTCGCTCATCTGCCCTTCCCCTCAGCCCAGTGCTCTGGTCAATAGCTGTGGCCCACGCTTCTGGAACAGCAGATCAGTCACACAGAAGGATCCGGATGAGCATAAATACCGTCAGCATGTTTGGGGCATTCGAATGTGTATTTGTAAATCTCTATCCTCGGTGGTTTCCTGGGTTCAGTACGATTGCTTAGTGCTCGTGCTTTTTTCCATTTTTTTGTGTAGAGGATGGTTGTAAACACCTCCGCGGACGGAGCACGGACGCTGTAAAGTCTGTGTGTTGTTGCCTAGCCATTACAGCCTTGCGTGTTTATTGTTGGTGGCTCAAACCCCAAACTTTGAACTGACATCCAGATGTGATCCTGGAGCATCACTGTGGTTTTGTATTGGAAATTGTAAACGCCATACACGTCGTCAACAAGACATAAGAACAGTATGTTCAGTGTATTATTATTCTATCACACACACTCACACTTGCAGAGTGTTTGTTGTTCAGAAAGCGGTGACTGTACTATTTTGCGACCTGACCGAGCAGCATTCGCACTGCTGGCGGAGAAGCATGAAGTGATGATGTTGGTTGCTGTCCCAATAGTTCAGCCAGTAGTGGTTTCTGTCGTGTTTTTGTGAATTAGGCTGACTGCGGCCTAGAAAATCCGAGGAGAAAAGCATATTTGTGGGTAAGGCGGCGCCTCTCTGCTCACGTGTACAATTATTAGTGATGTATCATGTGCTCATCAAGCTCGTGTTTACCACCACTGCGGCTTTACTTCTACGTATGCCTAGGGAAACCAAATATAGCTGATAGAAAATAAGTCCATAGATGATATTACCAACATCCCTTCGCCCAGCCTGGAGAGACCTACTGCATGGTCTGGCTAAGACTGAGATCATTTTTTGGAATATCCATTGAATAAGAACCGGGTAGAAGAGGTCATTCATACGAGATTTAACTGTACTGTTTATCATGTTCACTGGGATGGAAATAGCAGTAGAGAAAAAACGGCCGCATGGGAAACCTGTCAGTTTTGTGGAGAAAGTGCAGCGACAGCAGAAATGTTTTGGATGTAACCGAATAATTTGCCTTTGCCCAGCAGCAGTAAATACTCCATTTAGATGCTAAATGGAGCCTTTATCATAATACTTATACCTGCTTGATCGTCCAGATTTGTGGCTGAAATGGCTTGGACACGAGAGGAGGGGCCACTGGGAAAGAGGAGATTGTTCAGACAGAGTACATCATTTACCAAGGCCTATTTACAGCATCAGAGGATCTGCTTAAAGGAGTGGTGAATCAAACCTGGGGGAAACCATGTGATGCACTAATAGCAGTATTTTTGGATGTAGATATTAATTTAACCAGTTTAACCAAGTTCAGCATCAAAGATTTTAACCGAAAGAGAACAATTAACACTAGGATCGCCTACAACCCTGCCCCCTTCTCCTGCAGCATTAGCACTTTTTCTGTTATGCAAATATTGATGCTATCTCCCAGCTCCTGAAGGGCTGAGGGGTTGGAGTGTAAGAGTTTTCTAAGGATTTAGACACACACTGATATAGTGGAAATATTACAGTTTCAATTATTCAAAAATGTTTGCTATAAGAAATGTATTCATTTGCTCGTTAACAATCCATGTTCATCTATTATTAATGATTGTATTGCTTAGTTTAAATAGTATACAAATATTTACATGATAAAATATATTATTTGTATTTTAGTTACTGTTTATTTTAGATTTTTTAACTATTTATTTATTTTTTAGTGCATTATTTATTCTTTTTTAAATCATTTTTATTATTCATATTTTTTCTTATTATTTTAGGCATTATTTATCATTTACAATTTATTTTTTCAACATTTCTTTCATTATTTTTGTGTGTTATATTGTAACATATGTATTGTAATATATGAGCCACGATGAAACTGATATGAGCTCTACAAGCAAACCTCACTATAAAATTAACTCCAGCTCAATCTTTTTCTGGCCATATGAAATACATACGTGTTGGTGAGCTTGAGGACATCTTTGCTGTAACTATGATTTTATTCTGCCGATTGCGTATATGCTCCAGCCCGCAGGAATCTCAGAATAACTGTCAAGGCTCTTTTGCTGGAAACTAGACATTTACAGATATGGAAACATCTTGTGACACACGCATGGGTTTGGAATTCATCTGAGTAACATGATTCTGAAGGCCCAGTGTTGACTGGAAAAGGAAAATAAGAACCTGCACTGCTGGAGACCCTTGTGGCACAAGTGGCACGCTCCATTTTTGTCCTCTTGGATTATACATTCCTGTGGGATTTCTGTACAGTTCAGTGTCTTGTGATTGAGTAATGTGAATGGCAGACACAAGTCTGATTACACAAGGCTCCATGCCGCGCTGTGTGGGATCACTTTACCCCAAAAACCGTGACGTCCTCATCTTCATCCTTACTGCTGCACACTATCGCTGCTTTTGTTAGAACATCAGCTTGGTGAGAAGTCAGATTTTTGTACACATCCTCAATCAGCCAAGACATGTCTGGTGGTTGATTTTTTTTAGTTTTGTAAGCATATGTTGCATAAGTGAAAGTGACTCTTTGTCATTGTGAACACACTCAAGCACCACAACGAAATGTGACCTCTGCATTTAACC
>JBBPDA010000001.1:50612442-50623664 GCA_037974385.1 Arnoldichthys spilopterus
CGTGTGATGGGTTAAATGCAGAGGTCACATTTCGTTGTGGTGCTTGAGTGTGTTCACAATGACAAAGAATCACTTTCCTTTCCTTCCTTTAAAATTATGAAATGGGCAGTGGTGGCCTAGTGGTTAGAACACTGCCTTTAAGATCTGAAGGTTCGAGTCCTGGCCCAGGCACCACTGAGGTTCCCTTGATTACAAACAACGTAAACGTCTGCTTGATAGATTATAGATTATGACACGTTTGTAAAATATAAAAAAAATAATTCCATTCTCTATTCCAGCTGCCGCAACAAAGTTCTTTATCCAAAAATGATCATGCACAGCGTTGAATGAAGCTCTTCATATCGACTTGTGTAGAAAAGGTGCTGCCCTGCTGAAGTCGTTGAGTGTGTTTGAACAGATGGTGTTTTAAACACCCAAATGCTGGCGTGGCTTTTCTCTGTTTGAGCGATGTCAGTGGCTGAGCGTGTTTCCGAGCACTTCCTTCCTACACACTTTCCACTGCACTGTGAACTCTTTGCTCTCCTTACAGATTGACTGATGTAACTACACTTTTTGCAAAAACGGTTCTATGTAGTACCAGAGCACGGTACTTTGACTTTGGAACCCTTTGTTGGTGCATTTACAGAACTATTAAAAACCTTTAAAGAACCATATACAACTGGTTCTCTGTGCAACAACACCGTGAACCATTTTAGCATTCAGATTATCTGGGAGATGTCAAGGTCTTTATCCTGGTTGCCCAGCTCTGGTCCTGGAGGGCCGGTGTCCAGCTCAGTTTGGTAGTTCTCCTCTTCAAACACACTCACCAAACTTGGCAATCTAGGACCTCGAGGAGTGGAGTTGGTATTCATCTATATAGGCAATCACCTTCACTGAAAGTGACTATTTGTCATTGTGAACACACTCAAGCACCACAACGAAATGCAACCTCTGCATTTAACCCATCACACGTGGAGCAGCGGGCAGCTATCAACAGCGCCCGGGGAGCAGTGTAGCAGTCAGTGTAGCACTCAGTAGTGCCTGGGCCGGGACTTGAACCTGAGTCCTTCAGGTCCCAAAGGCAGTGTCCTAACCACTAGGCCTCCACTGCCCGCCTTCAGAAGCCTTGACAACTCAAGTAGATACCCCGGTAACTCAGGAAAATATCAGTACGGGACACTGGAAACTGCAACATCTGCATTAGTCAGTAGACACGTTTGTATTTTGTCATGTTACAAACCAAGAGCACAGAACTGCAAGCTTTTTCAATTCATCACTTTCTTCAGTTCCAACTGATTATGTTTCCAATAGAAGATCTGCATCCAGACTCCTTTCAGTCCTGGCTCCCCAGTGGTGGAACGAACGTCCTCTTGCCATCAGAACTACTGAGTCCCTTGCAGTCTTCAAAGAACACCTCAAAATGCACATCTGCAAGGAGCAGCTAATGGACTAACTAGCCCTTCTATTTGTTGTGTATTGTTTACTCTGTAAACCCAAAAACAGGGTTTGTTATGGTGTGTAACGTAGCAAGTGGTATCTTAGTAGATTGACAGCTGTTGATGGGTTAAGCTTTACAGATCAGAAGAACACACATAGACTACAGCGAGAGTGTAGGGCAGTGGAGGCCTAGTGGTTAGGACATTGTTCTTGGGACCAGAAGGTCACAGGTTTAAGACCCGCCCTGTGCACCACTGAGGTTCTTTTGAGCAAGGTACCATCCTGCTGCACTTCTACCTGGGCGCTGTTGGTAGCTGCCTGCTGCTCCACGTGTGCACGTGTGATGGGTTAAATGCAGGGGTCACATTTTGCTGTAGTGCCTGAATGTGTTCACAATGACAATTTTTCACTTTTACAAAAAGCGCTGTTGTAAATCACTCTGGATAAGTGTTTCTGCTAAATGCTGTAAATGTAAATATAGTTTTTTTAAAGTAAGTGATTCTTTGTCATTGTGAACACACCACAGCACAAAAAAACGTGACCTCTGCACTTAACCCATCCACGTAGGAGCAGTGAGCAGGGCCCAGGGATGGTATCTTGCTTGCAGGTAGCTCAGTGGTACTTGTACCAGTCTGGGGTTTGAACCAATGACCTTTAGGTCACAGGGGCAACTCCCTAATTATTCCACCACTGCCCCAGTTTATCTCCTTGTGTTGTTTTTGATGGACGTGTGAACATACTGTCCCTTTGCACCAGAATGAAGACACAGGAGATGCTGTGGGAACTCAAGTACACTCTTAAAGGTATCAGTGGCTGAATGAGAATGGAACCATGTTTGTAAATGAGGTAAGAGAGTGTGAAGAAGCACAGTAATGTTAAGGTTAATGGAAGAACTAATAGCTTATTTACAGTCATTTGGAAAGTAAAATGGTTCTTCTATGGTTTTGCTCATAGAACCCTCTGTAGTACCTTTTTAAAGAGTGATTAACAGAAGAAACTGTCTAATAAACAAAGGTGGATAAAGTACACGGCTCCCTTACTCAAGTCAAAGCATAGATACTACCAGTGAAAGTTCAACATTGAAATTTTCACTTAAGTTGAAGTACTGGAGTACTTGTTTTCAGAAATACTGAAAAGTATTCAGAAGTATTCAAATGTACACTGGTGGTGTAACTGTTGCTGGTTCAAATGAGGTACCGTCCCCAAACACTGCTCCCTGAGAGCTCCCAACTGCTCCTACATGGATGGGTTAAATGTTGAGGTCACATTTTTGGGGGCAGCAATGGCCTAATGGTTAGAGAAGAGGGCTTGTTTTATTATTATTATTATTATTATTGTTATTATTATTTATTATTATTGTTATTATTATTATTGTTATTATTAATAATAATAATAATAATACAAATTTTATTTATAGGCACTTTTCAAGCCACTCAAGGATACCTTACAACAATAGCAGTAGTGAATTAATAAAAACAAATAAAGAATAAAACTTACCTAAATAACCAACAACAGAGAAAAATCAAACCCGAAACAAATTTTAAGAATAAGCAATTTTAAAAAGATCTGCTTTTAACCAAGATATGAAAACCATACACAAGGGGCAACAAAGCTAAAAGGGGAGGGGCTGTAACATTTATGGTTTTGTGTGTCATTGAATATATGTTTTTCTTTGCTAAAAACTAAATCAAAAATGCTTTACAAAGAAAAGTGATCCTCAAGTAAAGCACATGTGGTCAAAACATGTACTTAGGTTCTGTCCACACCTGCTTACCAGTGAGTCTCAAAGTAAAGTGTAAGTGACTATTTGTCAGTGTGAACACAAAGTGCACCAAAACGAAATGTGGTCTCTGCATTTAACCCATCCGGGGGGGCCAGTGTTACTTCCTCAAGTGTACCTCAGTGGTACCTGGGCCGACCCTCCAGTCACATGGGCACGGCCCTAACCAGTAAACCCCCACTGCCCATTCAAATATCTCGAATACCTTCCACTGATGGTAAAAATTCATGAGCAAAGTTTTTCTGAAGTAAAGCCAGTTGCCCCTGAACCACACCATCAAAACATGGATAGAGACCAATCCTGGGTCTTATACACTGTACAATATTCTTAATCAGGATTCTTAACATAAATACCCTGCCTTTCGCTAACTAGCTGCCTAATGGACGGAAACCTTTCGGGAAACGATGGGTCGGATGTCTCTGCAGTCGGCTGTAGCCTAGCAGCAGCATAAATCACTGGTGAAGGCACTTATCCGACCTGAGCAAATGTTTTCACAAGCTATCACACCGCGCTAACTGGATCAGATGCCTGTCAAGCTGCCAAGACCTAGACCTGTTTACCCGAGTCATCAAATCATGGATTTTATTTGCTTTCTCTTTCCCTGCCATGTTGAATTATTGATCTTTGTCTGTTCTGTATAAAAGCAATTCCCATAAAAGACAAGCAATTATCCTTATGGCCTACTTCTTCCGTCATTAAACTGCCTGTCAGGTGGACGTGCTGTGACCAGTAACAGATGTGGCTTTCAGCTGTTCCAGCGTGTGCTCTTCTTTGGCTCATTACGTTGTGCTTGTGACTGGGGAGCTACTTCATTAGATCCAGTCACCTAGGATTCGTCTAAAAGCAACAGTGAGAAAATAGCGAATCATGCCAATGCTGCTTTAATAGGTTCCTCCCGCTGAGGACGCACTTACACGAAAGGCACAGAGCTTCGGTACTTCTGTTTTCCAGACAGCACAGCAATGTGGCAGCCTCTGCCTTTGGACAAACTGCCATTGTAGTATTACGCAGGGTAATGTGACAAACAGGCAGTGGAAATGTGTGTTTATTGGGAACTGGTGGTAGTTTGTGAAATATTGAGGAGATTTGGCCATTTTCCTTCCACAAAATGTATTTTGCATTTCTCTGAATAGATTTGTTTGAAAGATAAGCAGCTGAAAACGGATTTGCATTTCAGAGCACTTTGCTCAGGCGCTTAAAAAGCCTGGCCATATTGAGTGTATTTTTTTTTACCTCGTGCCCAAAGCTGCTCTATACCAAACCACAGCTTTTACACATGTGCTATTGTAATATGTTGTTAGACATTTATTCATTTTGCTGTCTGTTTACATTCAGTCTCTATATGTAAATGGAAAGTGTAAAGTTCTCAGACCGGATCATTTCAGATTTTTTTTTTTTTTTTTTTTTTCAAATTTCAGATTCGTTTTATGGTTCAGAATGAAGTAATTCAGTGTGGTTTGATGTGAAATGAAAATAAATGATTTGTCATTGTGAACACGTCCAATCACACACAAGGTGCGCCACAACAAATTTGTGACGTCTGGATTTACCCCTTACACGTGCACACCTGGAGCAGCAGGCAGTTATGAGAAGCACCTGGGGAACAGTACATTGCTCAATGGTACCTCAGTGATACCCAGGTCAGGAATTGAACCTGCGACCTTCTGTCCACAGGTGCAAAGTCCTAACCACTAGGACTCCACTTGGAGATTTGAGTTTGAATTGTTCACAGTGAATTCACACAGTAGAATTGTTCTAAAACATCTTCTAAAAGCTTCCTTGCAGGTGACATAATGGTCTTGAATACACTTAATGAGACACAGTGTTATGTCGGGCTTTGGGTTTGGGCCGATATTGAGTACCGATCCGATACCTGGGCTTTGGGTATGGACCGATACTAAGTACCGATCCGATACCTGGGCTTTGGGTATGGGCCGATACTGAGTACCGATCCGATACCTGGGCTTTGGGTATGGGCCGATACTGAGTACCGATCCGATACCTGGGCTTTGGGTTTGGGCCGATACTGAGTACCGATCTGATACCTGAGCTTTGGGTATTGGCCGATACTGAGTAACGATCCGATACCTGGGCTTTGGGTATGGGCCAATACTGAGTACCGATCCAGTACCAGCGTTTAATTAATAAGCTGCGTGTCTCACTGTGTGGAAGAGGCTGAGATGTGTAGGTAGCATCAGACTTGACTTAAACATTGCTGATTCCTTAAACAAAATGTAATAAAGAATATAAACCCATTACTGGGACTAACCCCCAGCTGTTTGAGCCAGTATTGGGCCGATAGCTGATATCAGTATCAGATTGGTCCCTATTGATATTAATGTTGTCCTCTGAGCGAAAGCTCCACTACCTGTAGCTTTAACTAGAGCAAATGCTCTGTCGGAGGTTTTATCCTGGAAGATCCCCTCTGTCACACAAGAGCAGAGGGAATAACACCAGCTGAGAGTGATTAATCACTCACCCACTAATGGTGTGCGCTCGAACGATCTGCAGCCGTCAGATGAAACATTAACCAATGTTCTGCTGACATGGTGGTACTCCTGCCTTTTTATTAGTGATAAATGAGCTTGTGTGAGACGGCTCTGCTCCGTCTTACGGGATTCATGCTCAGTCGTTGTCACAGGAACCAGCAGCACACACGCAAGTCTGTAAAATATCCGTTTACACTGTGTCTGACCAATCAGAATGCTGAAAAAATCTCCTCACTCTCTGGTCCTGCTCTTCACTCTCCTGCTGGACCCTTTCCATCAACTTCGACCACTGACTACTCAATCCACCAATCTATATTAGGGTTTACCGAGGTATGGAACAGGTACGGCACTGATTATGACACATACAGCCTGCTGTTCATTAGACAGATAAGATTTAACTTAAGGCGTCTTGTCTTTGGTCTATTGTGGACTTTTTCCACATATTTTTTTTTACTTACAGGTGAAGATGGACAGGTATTTTACATTAGAACATAATATCCTCAGACTCAGAGCCTTTATCCACTAAGAAGATCCCAGGAACCCGTTCAGTAGACTCAACACTGTCCAGCAGGATCAGCCTCCAGAGTGGTCTAGCCCACAGAGCACTCTCTCGGCCCTCTTTCTCATGCGCGTGGGCATACATGGCTCAGCTGCGGGTCACGGGTGCGAAATGTCACTGGATCACACTGCTTGCCCTGTCTCAGTTCACCTACCTGCTACTGGGGGCCACCGTGTTCCAGCTGCTGGAGAGGGAGGCTGAGAGCAACAACCGCAACAACTTCCAGCTGGAGAAACTCTACTTCCTGACCAACTACACCTGCCTGGATGGACCAGCCTTGGAGAAGTTTGTAAAGGTCACTATTCTGTTCTGAACAGATTCACACGTATCTAAGATATTACTGTTTTTTGCCCCAGTGACAGAAACTGGATTTTCTTCTGTTATGCCGCAGGTGATTTTAGATGCTTGGGAAAATGGGGTGAACCCCTCAGGAAATTCCACTAACCCCAGTAACTGGGACTTCGGCAGTTCCTTCTTCTTTGCAGGGACAGTAGTCACCACTATAGGCAAGTAATATGTTCCTGATGTCAAACAACCTGGTTTTGCTGTGAAAATAAGTACACATCCCCTACATGGGACACACTTAAATGGGGCGTTTTCTGTCAGGTTTAGCTGATTCTGATATTGGCAGAAAAAATAATACATTAAATAAAAAATGTGCCATAATTTTTGCACCCCCCCCCAAAATATTAAAATGTTATCGAATGAACAGCAGTTGGGCATTAAAATGTGCAGAAGTAAAGGGAGTGTGAATGACCATCTGTAAAGGATATGTACTTATTTTAGCTCAGAAATCATATAAATCTAATTTAATTTGCCTTTTGGTTTTAATGTCACAATTTGGTTCAAATTTAAATATTGTATATATATATACATTAAAACCAAAAGGCAAATTGAAAAAAAAATCTCAGACATAACAAATACGTATATACTGTGTGCAAAAGTTTGGGCATCCCTGTTCAAATTTGATATATATATATAAATTGACATTTTTAAATTGACTGGATCACATTGGTTACATTGTTGTTTAGTAATTTCTTCTTGTCTCCCAAAGGCTATGGAAACCTCTCCCCCACCACTTTCCCAGGACAGGTTTTCTGTGTGTTTTATGCCCTGTGTGGCATACCTCTTAACCTCGCCTTTCTCAACCAACTCAGCAAGTGCCTGGCCCTTCACCTGGGACACCTGGAGCGGAACATGATATCGACAGTGCCTCATAAGGTACTGCTGTACTTTCTCTAAAGCAATACTGTTTATTATCACTGACACCGCATCTGTCCAGACACAGCATTACAAGTCTTAACTTTAGATTTACAGTGAGAGAGACTGAAAGTTTGGATGCTATTGCACTGAAGGACCTGCCTCCAATAGTGGAAAGTCTTGGGCGAGGGACAGCTAGAAGAATACTGCTCAAAGAGATGGAGTAAGGCATGAGGAGCTCAAAAGTAGGGAGGAGTGAGGTGAGAGGCCATGTTTTAACTCAGACTGGTAACCAGGTCAGCTGAAAAAGGGTGGTGGTGGTGTGAGCCAAACGCCTTGTGTGAGTGAGGACTCTAGCTAGAGGGTTTTGAAGGTTTTTTAGCAGGAAGAGCAATAAAGAGGAAGGTACAGTGATCAGTTATGAAAACACACTTTATTTTCTTCAGATCCAGAACCTGAAGTCATGAGCCTAAAATCCTCAGATGATTCTGTTTCTCTCTTCTGAGCACAGCAGAGTGTGGAGGTGTTGGCTGTGGCCCTGTTCCTGCTAATGGGTAGCATGCTTTTCCTGGTCTTCCCCCCAATCGTCTTCAGCTATGTGGAGGACTGGTCATATGGAGAGGGTTTCTACTACGCCTTCATTACACTCAGCACCATCGGCTTTGGAGACTTCGTGGTCGGTGAGCACCAATTGATTTCTGACGTTTCCAGTCGTGTTTTCTCAGATTTAAACACGTATATATTGAGTTTCTTAATTCTTAATTCTTCTCAAAATGTATTTTATTATTTCTATTATATTACCTCCAAAACATGTTTTGGTATAATATTATTGAGAAAAAACTATTATTGTGGATTTGTGTTGTGTTACAGGATTATCAGTTAAATCATATTTCAAATTCAAGACAATCCACTGCTAAAAAAGGTTGTTTTTTTATTTAATAAATGCATGATATTTCGTGCTAAATAATCATGATCTCAGTATTGACCAAAATAATCGTGATTATGATTTTTGCCATAATTGATAAGCCCTACATTTTCCTAATCATTAGCTAATACATAAATATTAAAATGTTTTTTAATAATTTGACGAGTATTTTTTTATGATTAACTGTGAAGTGTTCACCTGACCGAACCATAGGATGGGTTCGTGTAAAATGGGACTTGGACATTCACATGCAAAGGTTTGGGCATCCCCGGTCAGATGGCATTTGGCTTTGTTGATTTTCTAAGTGGGAATTAGTGAACATCACATGTACAGAACACTCTCCTGCACATGTTCATGTAGTTACTGTGTATTTTTCTTCATCTGAAATACATAAAATGGTCTGTGCAAAAGTTATGGCACACTTTTAATTTTAATTCGTTTTTTTTTTCAATTTGTTATAGAAGTAGAAATGAGAAATTCATTAAATATTAGCATAAAAATGTGAAATTTAAGTTTGTTCCCTTATTAACGTATTGATTTTTTTCTTGTTTTCACATATTTTTCTGTTCAAACTATTGCATACGACTGCAAACTGTAGGCCGTCAAGGAAAAAGCTGTTCTTTTATTATCATTAAAGATAATTTAATAATAAATTATTAAATAAATTATTATTTAAATTGACAAATTGACTTTTCAGACTACTTTTAAAAAATGTACAAAAATTTGACCAGAAGTGTTTTCAAAAACCTAAATCTACCCAATACAAAAATACTGATACTTACACATAACTGCAATATCTGTAGGTACACATGTACCAGTATGCACTTAATATGGGTCTGATTTGTAGTGTTGCTCTGTGTCAGGCAATGGCCAGGACAAGCAAAATGTCTCAGTGTACCGCAGCCTGACCGCCGTGTGGATCATCTTCGCCCTGGCCTGGCTCGCCCTTCTCCTCAACATAGGTGCCAGGATTATGGAGCATTTTCTTGGCTTTAAGCAGCCGGGTGCCAGCGGAGACGAGGGAGGGCCATCAGCCAGGAAGCAGGAGGAGGGCCTGAGTCAGAGGGCCATCCAGCAGAGAACTTAAAGGGGCTTCTGTGAAATCAGAGCAGTGAGGAAAGTGGATATCAACTACTGTAAAGCTGCATTACAATGCATTTTAATTGTACTGTCGAAACCCAGGCCGCTGTGGAGATGGAACAGCATGCACAGTGTACAGGATATTCTAGATGTCATACATCGGCCTTTTAGGATATTTAAAGTTGTGAATATTGGCTCAAACTTTGTCAGCTGTCTTGGTGCACATGTTTTTTCCAAGCTTAGGGCTCAAAATCAGGCCTATAGTTATATGTTGTCTAGAGCACCTAGCATTATTTGTTGTTGTGTGTTATATGTGCTGTGTTAATTTTATTTCTGTCTCTGAATGTCAACAATCTGGCCTCTGCATTTCTGAATTGAGCTTCACTGAGAGCGATATATACACATCCGGATGGCTCAAACATCTGGGCCCAGTACGCCATGCAGTACAAAGCATCGTAAATTATTTTTCTACTTTAATTTGTGATTATCTTTGCTGTAAAAAAAACCCATATTTCTTGAAAAATCAATGCCAAGCTAAAAGTCTCTGTGAGCCAAATTATGGGTGAGAGATTGCAGTTTGGCCACTAATGATATAGACTCATAAGACACGTATGTACAGTGTATGTACAGTGTGCTTTATGCATTTGCATTCATGCCCTGTGTATTCCTTATGAGCCATGACATTTGCATTCTCTTTGTGTTTGTTACAAGGCTCTGGTTTCAACCTGGAAGAAGATGCAACTACTCAAACATTTCTTACCAATATCTGAAAGACTTCTGGTAGAACATGCTTTAAAATGTTTAGGCTCTTTTTAACCCTTTATTGGTCACACCAAGAAAAAAGCAATGAAATTTTTTTTTTTGTACTTTTGCACTTGTAATTTGGCACAATAATGCTGAATTTCTTTATATAAGCAACCCCATAGTTCCTAAAATATAGGCCTCTATCAAACAGTCGAGATTTCTCATTATCGTAGAACTCTGAATACATAAAAAAAAATTGTAAAGATCAAATAAAATTCTTGGGTTCTCCTAAAAATTTGGAGCGAGCCATCACACTTCCTGAACTGTGCACAACCTGCAACCTGATTTAAGCCTTTATTTAACATATGGTCTGGAAGCTCACTGAAAAGTGAGGTACACAGTGAAATCCAGTGGATTATTTTGGACCATAACTGACCTAAACCAAGTGGTAGAGATGGAACAGTCAGCTTGAGTTGAGCTCAATGCATGTTTAAGTTAGATTAAGGACTTAAATGAGCTCAACTGAATGATTGACCTGAACACTAAGGGGTTAAAAAGGGAAACAGAAAGGTGAGACATTACCGCACATCTTTCCCAGATGTTTTTCATAAACCATGTTTAGGAATCTCAAGTTTGAGGAGAAGATTTGTTTAGTGAAACATGACATAATATAGCATCAGTATGACACATTCTGGTTTTAGACTACGTTCTCCATGAGTTTATACACTCACTGGTCACTTTATTACCCTGTAGCTACACTCAGTGTCTGTTTCATTAGCTCCTTTTACCAGACAGATGCACTTTGTGGTTTACAGCTACAGTCCATCTGCTTCCCTGCATTATCCGGACCCTCACAGGACCACCTCTGATGCTGGTGTTAGATTATCCTTAGCACTGCAGTAACACTGATATGGTCGGTAATGTAAGTGTGTGTGAGAAGTGAAAGTGACTATTTGTCATTGTGAACACACTCAAGCATCACAAAGAAATGTGACCTCTGCATTTAACCCGTCACACGTGCACACGTGG
>JBBPDA010000001.1:50633806-50644536 GCA_037974385.1 Arnoldichthys spilopterus
AGCGCCCGGGGAGCAGTGTAGTGGGACGGTACCTTGCTCAAGGGTACCTCAGTAGTGCCCGGGCCAGGACTCGAACCGGCGACCTTCAGGTTTCGAAGGCAGCGTCCTAACCACTAAGCCACCACTGCCCAATAAAGACCTGGGGCTGAGCAACGCATTTTTGTAAATAACATGAAAATGTGAAGAATTAGGCCTCTCACGATTATTACATAACTGCTTGATCATAATTTGAGTTAGTTTTTGCATTTATTTGCCTCAACCCAAAGCTCCCACTTCAATATCAGCTTGTCTATTATGAAAGCTAATGATTGTGCAACATGATTGTGAACATCTTAAATAATTGCAGGTATTTTGCATTGTTAGCTTTCACAGTCAGCAGGCACAGTGTGAATTGGTTTTACTGGATTGAGACGATTAAATGCAAATATAAGAAAATAGTAAATGCATTTAACACATAATGGGTCTTACAACAAAAACGACTAGATGTCGTTAGCATGGTACGTAAACCATAAAGAGTTTTTTCCCTTATTTCACACTCGGTAGTAAAATGTAGAAAAATGAGTCTTTGTAACTGCAAAATAATCCATCCATCCATCTTCTAAACCGCTTCTTCCGTTTCTGGGTCATAGGAAAGCTGGAGCCAATCCCAGCTGACTGCGGGCCTAAGGTGGGGTTCACCCAGGACAGGAGGCTCAACCCATCACAGGGCAACACACAGACAGACAACCATTCATACACACACTCACACCTACGGGCAATTTAGAGCATCCAATCAACCTACTGCAGCCTTTGGACTGTGGAAGGAAACAGGAGAACCTGAAGGAAACGCGCGCAAAGCTCGCAAACGCAGAAAGGCCCCCGTGGCCGAGCCGGGGATCGAACCCAGGACCTTCTCGCTGTGAGGCAACAGCACTAACCACTGCACCACTGTGTCGCCCCAAGCTTATTCAGTAGTGCAGTCTTCTTTAATGTCAGAACAAAAAAAAAAATCAGTCAAATGATTTGTATTGCAGTGGATCAACGTTTTATGATCATGATGATCTTATGATGAACTTTTTTAAAGGTATAAAGATCCTTCACATAATGTGATGGTTCTTTACCAATTTTAGGTTTCCTCCAAAAGCCTGAACATGAATGTGGAGATTCTTTAATCCCCAAAATAAAGGTTCTTCACACTAAGACTGAACAGAATCATTTTTTAAATGTAAATAGCAGTTTGAAATAATGCAATTTTCACGTGGCAAGGGCTGCAATTTTAACTATGTACTATATTGTTCAACATTATTAATGAGCTTTAATTGGGAGAGTTTTAATCCTAATGAAAAAAATCAAAGAAACATGAAACGCTGCTAAATCTAAGTCTATATCAGACTGAGCTGACAGCAAGTGCAGAAAAAAGAAAATATCTGAGACGCTCCTAGAATTAATAAATGTACTGGTGTATTCCTACATATCTGCACGTTTTGGCAAATTGTCCTTTCTGTAATTAATTATAATAAGGTCTAATAATCCAGAGCTCATGAACTGGCAGTCTGGCACATTACATTTGCACAAGCCAGAAAAGTGGACTTGTATGATGAGAAGGGGCTGGGTGAAAATTCTTGAATTATCAAAATACTGGTTTAGAAAGATGCCATAATTAGGATTTTCCTCCCGAATTGTTTAGCCCCGATTCACACTGACGCATCTCATTTTAATTCTTTAAGAAACAGCTACTGAAAGTTTTTTTGGGGGAACCCACAATGGTTCTTCTGCAGTATACAGACAGAACATTTTTAGACACTTTATTTTTTTACCAAGAATTTATACCATTAACACACAGTTGTGTTTGGAGATGTTTATCAGGAATATGTGATAACTGAAAATCATCTGCTGGTTTCAGGAAGGTGTTCATGGCATTGCTCCATAAACACCACCTATTAGGCGTGGTCCTCCGTGATCATCAAGAACATATTCTTGTCATGTTCGTGATAATTCTTATGATACTGCCGTGCGTTGATCCTTGGCCTACAAGACACTTTACTTCTGACCTTTAGATAATTGGCAGCTATCATCAGCACTTTTCATCTTTCACACACAGGTTTTCCTCCTTGCCAAGCCTTCACTCACTCTGTGGATTGCTCTTTATGACCCAGGATGACTCAGTGTTGACCTGCTGATGACCCTTTCAAGGCCTGAAGATATAGGCCATTGTCTCGGTCATGTTCTTTTTCAGCAGTTGCAGTGCAATGTAAAAACCTGCTTGTACAGCCCACTTTGTGAGTTCTTTGTGCAAATACCATGAAGGGAGTCTAGATTTAAGCTTTGGCATATGCACAGTTACACAAATACATATATCTGAGGAAGTGAGCCCAGAGCAGTGGTCAGCCAACCTCTCAATGCCTAGAGAGCAGTTAGGTGACTTGCTCAAGGGCACTTCAGCTTGTTGCCTGCTCCTGGGAATCGAACCAGTGCGCCTTCGGTCACAATCTCACTTCTATAACCATCAGGTCACACCTGCAATATAATATTTCATATAATATAATTTTAAGACTATATGACATGACATTTACTAATTTATTAATTAAGTTGAATAAGTTTAATAAAACTGTTTAAATAATAAGGCAGAGGTGGGAACTGTAGTCCTGGAGGGCAGGTGTCCAACAGTTTGGTGATTTCCCTGTTTCAGTTCGCCTGTTAATTGCCAAAGTTCTTTTACATTTTAATGTTTGGATTTTTATGCTTGTGATAGGATGGTACATAGACTCGGTTTGGTCCATGGAAAATGCAAACAAAGGCTTCTTTAAGTGCCTCTACATAAAGAATTCTGCTATTTTTTGATCAACATTTCTGCAAAATTAAATGAAAGATGTAAAGTGGTTGGGAAGGCCTTTCTGAAATGTGCATTTTGAGAAGGGTTTGGCCTAAAACACGTACACACACGTACACACATACACACACAGGGCAAAAGGTACATGCATGACGCTGTAAGACAAAATATTACTCAAAGAAAAGTGTTTTAACCACTATTTTACCATCTCATAGGACACGTTAACTGGTCCTTTTGGATAGGATATTAAATAGCTCTATTTTGCACCATAGACATAGACCATAGACTGCTTCCCATCACCACAATTGCAGAGATGTTGCATAATCCATAAAGTCCCCTTTAAAACAAAACAAAAATTCTGGATTATTCCCCTGGATTGTTGTATAGTAGGTAGAAGCTGCCAGAGTCTTTCCTGACCTGGGATTTCACATAATTGTGTTAAATTTAAGGATGTTTTTAATTGTAAAGATACATTGTGACCAAACTACCACACGTTCCTCTTCCCTGTCCATATCTTGGAAGCTTCATTGGTGGTGTCATGGTGATAATGGATGAAATCAGAATGGACAGATTTTTTTTTTTAATCTGTGTATGTTTCAGTTTCACAACATCTTGGTCTCTGATACTTTTTACTTCTGCATTCAGAGGCTGATGGGCTTTCTCGAAAGGAACATCTGTGCAGAAAGTTTTGCGGCGTAAGCTCTCCAGACGCATAATTTCAGATCCCTTTTTAGGAGAATTTTAAGACTATCACATGTTGTGCGTTCGGCCTCCAGCTGGCTCTAGACCTTTGACTCATGAAAATGGAACTTTCCATTTTCCCTCTTTTGAAAAAGCACCTTCAATCCTAAGCAGGTGTCTCTCCCTCAGTTCTAATTCACAGAAGTCGAAAGTGTTCCCTCTGTGCACCAAATGGTGACCCTCATAAAGCCTAGTGTCCCATCCTGATGTCTTCAACAGATGGAGCCAGTGCTGGCCCTCAAAGGCTCCTCACCCAGCAGAGGCCTGTAATGGAGGGGCCAGGGACAGCACATCATAACTCCTCACCGATTTTACTGATGTGATGGGGCTGTAGGGACAGGGGATGTAGTTCTGATTTGTTTGCCAAAGCTTTCTGTTGTCGAGCCCTGCCGCCTAGGTGCAGATGGTTCAACTCCGGTTTTTTCCATATCTGTATCTGTGCTCTTAAGGTGCTGTGCTGCATTCAGATTCACATGCATTCATTTCTAGATCTTTCAGCTGGGATAGCACAGTTCCTTGTATTTTTCTGCCTATAGTTGTGGTTTTAAGCAAAGTAATTGCGACACATGGCGGTGAACAACCCGTTATTTTGAAATACCTTTCTGGAATTTTAGGACTGTGCAAGCCCTGCTGGTCAGAACTTCTAAAAATGACTTTCTTGAAGATTTCAGAAGGCTGTGGAGAAGGCTGTTTGGCAGATTTTTTGCAGTACAGTCTGTCTTAAACCTTACATTTAAAACTCCCAAAGACCACATACAAATGTCAGAAGCTGAAGATGTTGCAGGTTGCATTGTGCTTCTACAGGGTTACAGTAAACTCTTTAAAAATAAAGGTTCCTAAATGGTTCTTGACTTTTTTACATTCAACTAACGTAGAACCTGACATTTATATGAAGATTCCTAAAACATCGTTTAAAAAATCGTCCATTAAAAGGTTCTTGATGGAACCAACAATGGTTCTTGTGTCCTTCCAAAAAACACATTTTTGGCATCTTTTGTTATTCAGAATCTAACACGGAATCTGATTGATGTACGACTGTCTAGGCAAAGTGGTATTAGATAAAGATCTGTGGCACCAGAGCTGTGAAAGGTTTCTTCTGCATTATTGCACATTGTGAATTTACCGTTTTTACTCAACCTACAGCTTGGTATTTACAGCTCTGTGCTGTGCTGTATTGGAATTTAGATGATGCAAGCGCGGCAAAAATCTTTATAGTCTTTCATTTGAAAGAATCGAACGGCCAACTTAGTCAGCTGTTCTTAAGTGATGTGTTTATTTTCTTAAGCTGGAGGGAGCTTTTGAAACGCTGCCATGAGCGGACCCCAGCTGCTCCTTTCATCTGTGATTACACAACTGCAAAATAGCTGTTTAGGGACAAATTAAGGTCCACTCTGCCGCATCTCTGTAATAGCTTTGCGTGCTGAGGGCTCAGAGATGCTGCCAAAAGCCCTTCAGGTGAGGGATGGTCCACTCAGGTCCCTGAGTGGCCTGTTTGGCAGCGCCGTCCTCATCAGGGACCTGCTGATAATGTCAGCGGCTCACAGGAAGGATGTGGTCTCAGACGCAACAAATGCCAGTCGCTCCAAACTGTGCATTCCTGACCACTTTAAACTGCAGGCTTATTACTTAGCTATTGATCCAAGGGCTCATGAGATGATTCAGTAGATAGTGCTGACTGTTCAGTAACTATATGTAATCAATATGCATATGTAGTGTTTATGAGTGAGGAACTGAAATGCAGGCCTATATACAGAGTTTAAAAAGCTTATTTGATCTGTTTTTACCCTAGGTGGTGTCTGAAGCTGCAGGGCAAGGCGTCACCATCACAGGAGATAAAACCTTCAACAACTGGAACTGGCCAAACGCGGTCATCTTCGCTGCAACGGTCATTACAACTATAGGTAATGGTCCCACTTCTTCGTTTTCACAGTGAGAATCGGCCAAATCTGTTTATTGTTCAGGGATAAACAGAGAGAGGACTGATTATCTTAACTAATCAAAGAGGACAGGAAGTAGTTACCTTTATTTATTCCTCGTGGATCTGCAGAATCTGTTTAGTAATCACTTGGTAATGACCTGTTTAAAAGTTCCTGTGGGCTGATCACACTCTCAGGTGGATTGCTTGCCATTTTGTCAGTGTTTCCAGACTCAAAACGTCCAGTACGCCTCCCTGATAAGATAATGCTGCTTGAAAGACAAGCACGATAGATAAGAAGAGTTTGTTTGTTAAACCAGTGTGAGCGGAATCATTACAAGCTGTGGTTTTCTCCTCATACTGTCTATTTTTTTTTAATCTGATTGTGAGTCATTTAGGTAAATACAGTCAATGGAATTAACCATTTGTTTTCTGTTGTTAGGTTATGGCAATATTGCCCCCAAAACATCATCAGGGAGGGTGTTTTGCATCTTCTATGGGCTGTTTGGCGTCCCACTTTGTCTGACCTGGATCAGTGAACTTGGGAAGTTTTTTGGTGGAAGAGCAAAACACTTCGGACAGTACCTTACCAAGAGAGGGGTCACACTGGTAAGCGAGAACCAGCTCCTGTACATTGGTGCACAAGCTCGAACGCTAATTTAATGCTGATTTTCCAGGAAACTGCTTTAGAATATAACGGTATCTTTCTCTATTTCTCCTTTCCAGCGAAAGGCACAGTTCGCCTGCACAGCCATCTTTATCTTGTGGGGTGTACTGGTTCATTTGGTCATTCCTCCATTCGTTTTCATGTCTCAAGAGGGTTGGACCTACATCGAGGGCCTGTATTTTTCCTTCGTCACTTTGACAACTATTGGATTTGGTGACCTTGTAGCAGGTGATTGTGTGTTTGCTTTGCACATTAACGTATAACCAGTTCTTAAACTGTTAAACAAATTTCATGAGTCAAGAAGACCACCCTGGTTACCTAAGTAACTGATTTGGCTATGTTTACGTCTGTATGGTGGTCTGCAAAGAAATCGGCCTGCGTCACTTTCTAAGAATTAAAGGGCATTTCTCTTATGTTCAGTTTTTTTTGGTGTTTGCATATGATTAAGGCTACGATTAAGGCCATTCTGGTAATCTTATGTGATAACGAAGGTTCTGTTTTACTGTATCTTTTCACCGAGTCAAAAGTTTAAAGGTTATCTCTAATTTCCAGTGCTGCAGATTTTCCATTTTTTAATGTTAATTACTTTTGTATGTGCTCTCCTTTACTAGGTGTTGACCCCAATGCAGACTACCCTACTCTGTACCGCTACTTTGTGGAGGTGTGGATATACCTGGGCCTGGCCTGGCTGTCTCTCTTCTTTAACTGGAAGGTGCGGATGGTCATTGAAGCCCACAAGGCTCTGAAGAAGCGAAGAAAGCGCCGTAAGCTATCATTGGACGAGATGCAGCACTACAAAGAGAACCACAAAGCCCTGCACCTGCCATCTACTGCCAATGACGTCAACATCTTCAGCTTCCTGAGTAAGAGAAAGGAGGGCTACAATGACCTCATCAAACAGATCGGTGCCAAGAAGGAGGGAGGGGGGCAGTGTCCCAACGGCGTTGCCAATAAGGCTAAAGAATTCAACCGCTCCAAAAGCTGCAGTGATGCTCCTACCGTCAACGGAAATGCTATTCTCAACCTGGACCGGTCGCCTCGGCAGAAGCGCCGCTACAGCTTCAGTGACCGGGTCACTGTGGCCTTCTCCAAGTCCAAGAGTTACCTACTCGGGCAAGAGGGAGGACCTCTGCTGAACGAGATGCAGGGTGACGGTGATGTGGAGGCTGACCTGGAGAGGATGTATGAGAATCAGTTAGATAAGGAAGCAGGTGAAGAACACCGAAATCTTGGGCCTGCTGGCCACGGGGCTGGTCACCACATGTGGGAGTCCAAAGAGTATCATCCACTTATCTTCCAGAATGCCAACATTACCTTCATTGATGAGGAGAATCTCCTGAACACCAACATGGAGGAGGAGGAGGAGGAAGAGGATGAGGACACCAAGCCCAAGCTTTCCACCTCCGATGAAAACATTGAATCTGAGACCGATTCGAAGGAGGAGCAGTGCTCTGAATCTGAAGTCTCGGTTTTCACAGACAGGTCAGAGCATTCCCACTCATATGAGCAGCTGGTAGAGGAGTACGCCAAGGAGGACAACACTGAAACCTGAAGCATCCATACCAGAACATGGACCTAAAGCTGGTTGCTCTTTCCTTCTCACTTTTGGACATTTTGCACAAACTTGAAGATTTGACTTTCCTTGTGCCCGAATTGATCAATAATAAGTGGTCCGTTTTGAGATCTTTCATGCCTGTGAAGCTTTTGTTTGGTGTTCGTTTCAACAGAACAGGACTTGTGCAGTGCATTTCAGTCAGTATTAATGCAAGCAAAGAAGCTACTGATCTTGTGAAAGACACGTCTTACTTTGCTCTAACCCAAATGGCAAAAACCAAAATGAAGTCCACAATTTCATGACAAACACTGACTATGGAACCATTTTTTTTTTTTTTTTTTTACTAAGGCGTCTTGACACTTGCTGAGTTATGTAGGGCTTTTATTTTTAGTCTTTGAATAATATTGAGTTGTAATTTATTAGATTGAGTGAACACACATCAACCTGAATTATATGAACTGCAGAATCATTTGTAATGGATCCGTGGTTCATAGGAGACGAGTGATGGGGAAAGGTGATTCCATTGAGAATTGCTCCTGGTTCTCTGACTTTTATGCACCATATTGGTGTTTTTGTTGTAACGCAATGAAGGAAAAACGCTGCCTGCATTTAACCCGTTAACTTTTTTTAATGGGTTTTGTCCACCCCCCCCCACCCCACCCCCATCTGATCATCGCAGGTCCCAGTATCGTACACACAGTGTAAGGGGTCAAGGCTGTACCTGCTTTCTCTGAGGCGTGCAAAGTCTAGAACCTGTGAAGTGCAGCTTAGGTTCAGCATGAAAAACTTTAGCATTGAGAAGTATTTTACTGTGGAAAGAAGGGAATGATTGTTGTCTGGTACATGGAAATGTACTAGATCCATTGCAGTGCCCCTTGCCTTCCTTCTGTGAACAGCCCACAATCTGAGCCATAAAACACACCCCTCAGTTGCTGGTGTACCACTCCATCCGCCGCATCATGTAATAGTTTCATATTAAGGTCTTCCATCGCTGCCAAGGCCTTTTGTTTTGTAAAGTGTTTTAATCTGGTATGTGTTTTTGCTGGATGGAGCAAGTATCTGCATCTTTAGCATAGACCCCTGTTCTAAATGTGGATATAAATGTAACATTGATGAAACGACCTTAAAAATATTGCCGTTAATAAATCCTGTTTGTTATCGATTTAATATTCCAGTGAAAGTTGATAATAAAATATTTTTAAATATGGATCGTTTTGTGTTAATTTGATCTTGCATAATAAAGAAAACTGTGACATGATGTTTGCTGTGATTGTGCAGTTATGCCCTTTTTTCTCTTTAATCTGCTGAAAAGTAAAAAAAAATGACTTGTCATTGTGAACACACCCAGTCACTCAAAGTGTTCCACAAGGAAACGTGACCTCTGGATTTAACCCATCACTCTTGGAGCAGCAGGCAGCTATCAACAGCACCCGTGGAGCAGGACCGTACCTTGCTCGAGTGTCCCTCAGTGGTACCCAGGTGTCCGCCTCACTTGAACCTGCAACCTTTTGTTCAAAAGAGCAAGTCTTTAAGCACTAGGCCGCCACTGCCTAATGCTGCAGTAATGTGATGTTGCCCAATGTTGTAGTAATGTAATACCAGTCTCAAGACTCCACCCACAAGACTGTATGTGAATGTGCTTGCAGTTCTCTCTGCTGGGGGAGTGTGTTTGTGTGTTCGTTCCCGCACTGGCCTCTTGCGTCATGATGCTTGACAGCCCCAGTACATGGAAAGCAGCTTCCTGACTTGGTTTCCTGGCTTAGATTAATTGCACTGAATAATCCGTTTCATCCTCATTCTTTCTCTCAGTTGCTGCAGATACGTGTCCTAGTGGAACTAAAGCAAATTATTTTATGCTGGAGGCTTGAACTGACATGTTAATGTCACAAGTGCCTCCTGGATATGGATCTTTGTTCATAGTGGGTTTTCCATGGCGATTTTAAGGAGTCCTCAGGGAGCATGCGGTATTTGTGATGTTCCGATTCATCTAGACCTGTTTGTGATTGACGTAGGTTTAGCCCTTCGCTGTTACACCGCATAGAGTTTGCTTTTCCTCGGAAGTGTGAGTCAAGGGGAATTGTTCCTTGAAGTGCTTACAAACATCCTGATCCAAAATAGAACCCATTTAACTTCCCCAACCAATTTCTCACCCAGAGATTCGGTGAAGCCCAGTGTTTTACATGTAAACACTGGACAACTGCCCAATGTAGCCACTGCTGTCCCACTTTGTTCAGGACGTAGCCTTGTAGTCTGTTTACACTCTGGTGCTCTAAGTGACAAACGGCCATAAACAGCCAAGGTTAACGTGACCGCTTACTCTTCCACTGATGTCAAGGCTGGAATGTCTGAAATGTTTTGTTAAAGCAAGTGATGAAACGGCTTTTAATCCTTTGCGCCGAATGCCAGGACGGCTGATCATCATCGTTCTGCAAAAGTAATTGCACCAAAGTGTAGGAAGATGGCGTTACTGTACAGTGGTGTATGAAAGCTTGTGAACTTCATAGAACTTTCTGTATTTCTGCAAAATTGTGACCTAATCAGGCAAAATATTGAACACACATAAAGAGAAGCCAGTTCAATGTGGCAAAAAATACTATTCAGGCCATTTATCCATCTCAGGTCCTTTCACAAACTTCAATGTATCCCAAATTCTGCTGCCAGAATTCTCACTTATAGTAATCGCTCGTCCCACATGACTCCCATCCTCTTCCAATTCCACTGGCTACTGATCCAGTCCTGTATTCAATTTAAAGTACTTCTCACTTTTTTAAAGCCTTACACACACTTGCTCCTCTATAGCTCTGTGATCTACTTGATTGTAATCTAACTCCCCCTCTCACTCTCTGAAGTTATCTCGCACCAATCTCCTGTCAGTCCCTCATACTCATCTTTCCGCTATGGGTGGCAGATCCTTCAGTGCCAGTGCCCCTAAACTCTGGAACTCTCTTGCACAATCTTGTGTCAAACCGGTGTCGACCAGAGGAGGATGGGTTCCCCCTTCTGAGCCTTGGTTCCTCCCAAGGTTTCTTCCTACTGCTAGGGA
>JBBPDA010000001.1:50647976-50661118 GCA_037974385.1 Arnoldichthys spilopterus
GTTAAATGCAGAGGTCACATTTCGTTGTGGTGCTTGAGTGTGTTCACAATGACAAATAGTCACTTTCACTTCATATGTACAAGTAACATTTCACATAAACCATATAGAAAAACTTGACCTATGAAAGGGGAAGACCAGACAGTCTCTCATCGTGGGTTTTCTACTTGAAAGGATGTAAATAGGTTGCTTAAAGCAAACCAGAGTTTCCATAACACTACTGCTACTACTACTACCATTATTACTACTACTTCTACTGCTACTCCTATTACTACTACTGCTACCACTGCTACTACTACTATTACTTCTACTACTACTGCTGCTTCTACTGCTATTTATATTACTACTACTATTACTACTTCTACAACTACTTCTGCTACTTATACTACTACTGCTATTACTACTACCACTGCTTCTTCTTCTTCTCCTCCTCCTCCTCCTCCTACTACTACTACTACTACGGTTAGGACATTGCGCCAGGGACCTGAAGGTCCCCGGCTCAGGCACTACTGAGGTACCCTTGAGCAAGGTACTATCCCACTACTCTGCTCCACGTCTTGGACGTCGCTTTGGATAAAAGCGTCAGCCAAATGAATAAAATGTAAATTTACTACTTCTATTACTACAACTACTTTTACTACTACTTGCCATGTCTTAATAGTGAATTACTGCCACCAACTGGACAGAAGTATGCAACAGCAGAGCCTAGAAGCTGTAGGTGGCCCTCTACAGGCCAGAGCCAAAATGACAGGTGGAGACTGTCACAAGTAATGTGGAACCTTTTATTTTTCTCCATTCATCCTGAAATGGACGCCATGTAAATGTCAGCAGCTGTTTTTAAATTAAATAATAATGTTAAAAAAGAGAGATAGGAGAAGAGCCATGTATTATACTCATATGTGTGTACACACACACACACACACACACACACACACACACACACACACATACATATATAACATTTAAACAACAATAAAAACAAGCAAATGCTTTAAATAATAATAAACAGGAGCTCAGAACAGCATGACCTCTATCTTCCGCTGTGAGGAAACAATTTTCATACCAACATCTTCAAATCTAGCGACGGGCCATCGCCTGGACGGTATTCCCAGCGACGATGAAGAGGACCGGAGTTCCTTATGGAAGAACATGCGGTCGAGCCGGAGAAAGAACTTCTTGCCACACATCGTGAGCTGAATTTTCCTTCAAGAGATTTTATACTTTTAGAAGACAGACTCATGTTTTGGAGCCAGACCCGCGGCAAACAGAAAAGGCCTACATAGCAAATGTAGCGGCCAAGGCTACTTGCCAAAAAAAGAGCAGGAACAGAACCCCGGCGCTTTCAGAAGCACTTTCCGGTACCACCTTGCTCCTCTGGATGTTACCACAGTGCAGAAGCAGCTCGGTACAGGTATCCAGAAGCCCTGTAAGTATGCTCCCCAGCCACCCGGGAAGTATTTGCATGGTGTGGACAGGGCCGACCCTTTAAGGCCTATCCATGCTGAGCGCTACTCCAGAACCAGCAGCATCACTGCTGATCTCCACACCCCTCCGGAGCTCTGTGCACGGTTACTGCTGGTGACTCCTACACCGAAGCCCCCATCTGACCCCATTAAGCCCAGGAGTAATGGGTCCAGGCTGAGACGCCTACGCCCCCGGGGTCAGACATACAACACAGTGGTCAGCGGTCCAGGTCAGTGTAATAACACTACAGTCAGTGCAGTCTGTAAGTTATCGGACGTTTACACTTGTTGGTTTTTGTTTTTATTTAAATTTGAGGCGGGGGAACCCACACTGCCTTCTATAGCAAACAGGTTACTGCGTTTTCTTTAAGAGCATTATGGGTAATGTAGTTCCGCCGCGAAAACCACGATTTCTCACAAACATCTCCGTTAAATTTCTCCTTTTTTTCGTCTGTTGCTCTTTGCACTTACTTTCTGCCAATGCAGGTAGGAATAAGGGCAGAAAGGAGGTGGGAAAACCAACTAACTCACCTAAACTAAGTGGTAGAGATGCAACAATCAGGCTGAGTTAAGCTCAGTGCATGTTTTAATAAGATATAGGGACTCAAAATGCACTAACCAAATAACTGACCAGGACACTTAAGGGTTAATAACAGACCTATCCAGTAAAACTGGGAGGGAATATTGAAAACAATGACATTTTAATTGTTTACTGTGATTGTTAATATTGTATAATGCAAAAAAGCCTTCATGAGATTCACACTGTTTAAAGTTCTATTAAAATTAGGCTTAATTACTAGATAAACTAGTTTAGATTAGTAGTTTAGATAAACAAATGTCTGCTTTGACTTTCAGGAGAGCAGCCACTCGTACAGCAGTTCAGTCTCCATTGGACTGAGCCACCTGCTGAACTGCCCCTGATCCCAGAGCAGCTGCTGGACAACCCTGAATGGGGCCTACTCCAAGTCTTAAAACTGCTAAGAGCTGATGACTGGTGAGGAGGTTGACTGGGCAGGAGGGATCACACTGGATGTATTTGATGTAAAAGATTAGAGGCTTTAATGAATGGATAGTGCATCAGATGAAGAAACTCGAGGTGCCAATGCTGGAAATATTGGAGAGATATTAGATCTTGGTTTGAGACAATATTCAATGTAATGAGAGGAAATAGTAAGAAATGTCAGCCTAAAATGTTGCGAACTGGATGTCTGACATGTATCTTCAACAGGGAGAAGACAGTGGAGGCCCTAGCATGTGTTCGCGCTCTGGCAGAGCACCACAAAGATATTTTAATGCCCAAACTCCATCACATCACTGTGCTGGTCGTACAACAGGTAGTGTTACATTATTTTACTGCTTTCAGAAATAACGGACATGATGTTTATTTGATCATTCATCGATTATCCAATCCTGGGTCAGAAATGGGAGTGCAGAAGTCTCAGGAAAATTTATTTCATCACCATTTTCAGATCGGAGGATATCTGGGTTTCTGGATACCTGGATATTTTATTCCATTATTCATACAATTTTAACAATAATGAAAGAACAGCTCTGTTCATTCTAAAGTTCTTATTTTTAGAGGTTCCACTTGTTCCAAAAATTTCCTATCTCACCTGTCTGTCTGTCTGTCTGTCAAAGCTGCATCACAGGAGCTTCCGACATCAAAGGCCAATCAAATCAATACATTAAATAAAAGTATTTCATAAAAAAGAAATAATAAATAGAACACAATTGGACATAAACAATAAAAAAATAATGTGTAGATAAAATAAAACAACGGTAAATGAAATAAAATGACATTATATTAAATAATAAAAGAAAATAAATGTCATCGCACCAGCCTCAGCTCGCGCTATAAGCCAGATCTGCAACAATCTTCAGTGATCCCAAACTCGGTACCTCAGTCATTGTCTCTGTAGGTGAAGAACCGGAGATCAGTTGTGGCACGCGCAGCAATAGCAACGCTAGGCCACATGTACGCCTGTCTGAATAGGGCCATGGACACGGAGCTGGCAAAGACCGCGTGTGCGCTCCTGCACAAAGCTGGAAGGTGCAACGGCTTCATTCGTGAGGATGTGGAGCTCGCGCTTTGGCGCATGGTGCAAAACTGCAGCCCCAGCCACGTCCTCAGTGCACTGGTGGCCACAGGTCTGAGATGAGAAACAAGCATCCAGACACATCACACATTCATAACTCTCTCTGGTGCAGGACGTGTACTAAGGGCAGAGGGAACAACCATCTCACTACACTGCTCCATGCGTGGGTGGGCTAAATGCAGAGTTCACATTTTGCTGCACTCTGTGTGATGTGGTGTGTTCACAATGACAAATAGTCACTTTCACCTGGTCACCGCCCTCAGAAAATGGCGTATGATGTAAATTCTCTGTGATAATTTCCTCCTGCAGTCACAGCAGTGAGCCAGTCAGACGATGCACAGCAGTAACCTTGCAGAAACTGGCAGAGCTGATGGGGGCACATCGCATCCTGAACAACAAGACAGTCCTCACTAGACGCTTTCTGGGCGCCGTTAGCCAATTAGCACTCGATTCCGCCCCGGACGTTAGGTAGCCACTCCCACCTCAAATTCCACCTTTCTCTATAGTCTCTACAGATCACAGTTACAGCACAATTCACTGACCATGAGATGACGGTCAGTCTTCATTCTCCACAGAGTCCACGCTCAGACTGTGCTGAGGCTCCTGTACACACATAAGAACATCAACAGCATGGTGGACACGTTTGTGCCCGAGAGGGACAGAACTTCCATCAAAGGCATCATTACGAGGTGCAAGACGATGTCAAATGATAAAATCTGTTCCATTTCCAGGGTTTGTGGGACCTTTACTAATGTTTCCACCGTTTCCTCAATTAGAGGCTGAACATCAGATGCAGGAATGGATCTTTCTACAGAAACGAAAACCGGGACCCTGCAGAACCCTTGAGCCACAGCCAACAATCTACCCAAAAACAGCTGTACCCTCCTCTCTCGTTTAAATCATTTTACTTTATACTTTTTTTAAAAACATTTTCTTTAATAAATGTACCTTTTTTTTTTTTTACTTTTATTATTTTTCTTTTTGAAAATAATTTCTATTTTCAAGATTAAGAAAAAGTGGCATTTCTATTATTTTGTGATTCTAATTTCTAATTTCATTTCTAATACATTTTCCTACAATAAACTGTGGAGGCTGGTTGTGTCCTGGCTAAGTTTGTATGTGATGCAGGCATCACAGTGGTCTGTTGGGGCAGTGGGAGCTCAGAGGGGGACAGGAAAAGGGTCAACAAGCTGGTCAGGAGGACTGGCTCTGTCCTGGGCTGCTCCCTGAGCTCCATTATGGACACGCCCGTCTTACCCGCTGTATGAGACTGTGGGGGCCCTAAGTAGCTCCTTCAGTAACAGACTGGTACACCCTGAATGCAAGAAGGAGCTACCGCAGGTCTTCCTACCATCAGCCATCAGATTGCACAACACATCGGGGAACTAGGTCAACTTTGAAAAAAAAACCAGCTGTATTTTTATCTGCAATGCAACACAATCACTGGGTAATGTGCAATTTTATGTGCAATATCACTTTTACGTAAAAAAAAAAAGATATATATGTATATATGTCTTTCTTAGCTGCTGTAGCAAGTAAATTTCCCCAATAGGGGATCAATAAAGTAGTATTCTAAACTGAACACTTACAAAAAAACACCTCACTGGCTACTTTAAATATTACTGTTTTCTTGCATATAAGATTTCCCTTATGTTTTGTATTATAATTGCTTCTTTTTTTGTATTATAATAGTTTTTTAATTCTTTTTGTATTTTTTAAAGCTTTTCTTACCATTTTATTCTACTTTGGTTATTTTATTAATATTTATGTGTGCAATCTTTGAGGAAGCTTGGAGCCCAAGAATTTCATTGCTGGTAATGATGCTTCATTGTTACCTGTATATGACAAAAAAAAAAAAACTATTCAAACTATAAATCAGTTTTAATCAACATTACAGAAGTGGATGAGTGGGTTCACCTTGTGAGTGAAACTGCACATGGCAAACCACAAGTTCTGGTGAGTCGGTAAGAACAGCACGCGCTCGTCTCTCAGCCACACCCACAGTAGCAGTAATGAAGGCGAGTGACTGTTGTGTATTGGTTTATTAATAATACAATTTAATATAATCAACAAATATTATAGACAATAAAGTGACTGTCACTGTGAACACACTGAAGCGCCACAACGAAACCTCTGCATTTAACCCATCACACGTGCACACGTGGAGCAGCAGGCAGCTACCAACAGCTCCTGAGGAGCAGTGTAGTCAAGGGAACCTCAGTAGTGCCCGGGCCGGGACTCGAACCTGCGACCTTCAGGTCCCAAAGGCAGCGTCCTAACCACTGCCCTAACATATACCATACAATATATTAAAACATTTTTCCAGACTCTAAATGTTTTACCTTGTTTATTTAAGGGTCATTATTAAGCAATACAGATAACACAAAAAAAATTACACTTCCCTTATGGCATGGAGGTCACGTGTTTCCGCCTTACGTTGACTGCAGCTAGGGGGCGGTGGCTACGCGCTACAGTAAATCCTCTAATATTTGCGCACTTGTTGACGTTCAGGCTGTCGGCGCTACTCCTTTAGCACAATGTCGCTTTGAGCGCGTAAACACGGCAGAAAAACTACAAAAAACACGCTCACCAATGTCGGTAGCGAATGCGAGGCAGACTATTTTTAGTCCGGTAAGTCAATCACGGAGCCTGGGCTTTGATTATCTCGCTGGTGGGCGAACGGTACTGACGCTGTTCGGCGCACAGATGCGGTTCGCATGGAACAGCTGGCAGTCAGAGAGCTGCCAGCGCCTCAAACAGCTGCATAAAAACGAAGTTGGTGGTGCTAGGACGGGTTTAGTCCTTAAATCCACATCTTGATCTTATTTAGCCCACGTTGTTGATGCTACACTGATGCATCATTTCATTTCAGGTGGTCCCTTTCACAGGAAGGGTAGCAGGGGGACTTCATCCAGGAGAGATGGTGGTTGTCCAGGGCTGTGTCCTCAATGAGGCTGACAGGTAGGACACCTTTCTTAACCCACTATTTACTCCGTATTTACGAACTTTTACCAGAACAGGCGGTGGGCAGGCCTGGGAATGTGTGCTTGGCCCACCTGCAGGCCTCTCGACCCACTTTCTCAGTGAGCTTCCACGCCTCTGACTCCCACAGGTTCCAGTTCGACTTGAGCTGTGGCAGCAGCACCAAGCCCCGGGCAGACATCGCCTTCCACTTCAACCCTCGCTTCAGGAACCCCCCCAGCATTGTGTGCAACTCCCTGCAGCAGGGCAGCTGGGGAAGGGAAGAGAAACTTGAGCAGATGCCCTTTAGGCAAGGAGCATCATTCGAGACCATCATCCTGGTCCATGAAGACGTCTTCAAGGTAAGGAGAGCAGCTGGGAGCTCCGCAAGGGGGCATGAAAATAATGCCAGAGATGGAAACTTTGACTCAAGAGGAGAGCAGTGTAGGGTGGCAGAGATCTCAGGTTTCAACTGATGTGACGCAAGGTGTGTTCTTATTCATAGCAGTTCTCCAGGTCGGATGTAGGGGTCGTGAACATCCGAACCTGGCTTTGTTCTCCTAATGCAGGCTTGGTCAGGGTTTTCTCCTAAACATTTCTGGTCAAAACATAAAGGAACATCTTTTTTGGTTGTTTCCTTTATTTACACAAGATATATAGACATATAAAAGACAAATATAGTAGATATTACACACACACACACGTGTGTGTGTGTGTGTGTGTGTGTGTGTGTGTGTGTGTGTGTTATAGTTTGAGATATAAAAGATGTACAGTACTGTGTAAAAGTCTCAGGCCCCTTGTTATTACTTTACAGCCGTTTCTCTGAGCTGTGAGTCTCTTTCTGCTGCAAAAACACAAGTGAACATTAGAATCAATGCAAACAAACAGTGCAGCAGTGAAAAGTATGACGATGTGTGTGTAAACAGTAGTTAATGGTGTGTTAACTGGTTAGAAGAGACGTTTGGCTCCAGATTTCTGCTCCATGCCTCCATGGATGTGTGTGAAGCTCCATCAGCACCTGGTTTCATCTGCTTAAAGACTGATTGAGCCCAAAGCAGCGATTTGATTAAAACTTTTTTCAGGGTGCTAAGACTTTTGCACAGTAGTGTATAATCGATTAATAATATATACATGTAGTATATCATTTACATATAAGTAAGTATAGCATTGCTATTAAGACGTTGAATCTTGTGAGACGATCTGTACCTTGCTGCTGATTGGTCGGTCTCTGCTCTAGGTGGCAGTAAATGGATCCCATTTACTGGAGTATAAGCACAGAATTCCTCTGGAAAGGGTGGACACGTTCTCAATATCAGGAAAAGTCAAAATACACGCCATTGGCTACGTCCCCAACTCCGTGAGTAGCTTTGGCCCTTCTCAGTGCTCTCAATCCATCTGTTTATTTCAGCAAGTCAACGTTCCATTAACACGCAGCAATGTCTTTTTCCTCAGGCAATATTTTCAGAATCAGGTGATTTGGTAAGTTTCAGTGCATATCAGAGGTTTACAACCTGCCAGTAGTCATAATATATAAAGTAAATTGTTAATGCATTACCATGCCCCCCCCTCCCTCTAGAGTATACCCTACAAGGGCAGTATACTTAAAGGGCTCAGACCAGGACAGCACATCACAATCAAGGGTGACGTCAGCTTATTTCCACATAGGTAAGTTCTGCATATGTGCATTTCCCACGTCGAATACTCTCGAGTGGCACTAAACATTTTTTTGTTGTTGCTTTACAGTTTTACTGTAAACTTGAGATGCAGCCAGTCTGAAAATATCGCCCTGCATCTCAACGCACGTATGAAATCGGCCATGCTGGTCCGCAACTCCTTTTTAAGCCAGTCGTGGGGTCCGGAGGAGCTCGAGTTGGTTTGCTTCCCCTTCTCAGCTGGGAAATACTTTGAGGTAGCCATGTTGCACTAAGAGGCCAATTACCATTATAGGGGTATTGTTATGGTGTTGTATGTGTCAACCACTTGGTCCCTGGGTGGGGACTTGAACCTGCGACCTTTTGTTCACAAGGACAAGGTCCTAACCACTAGGCCTCCACTGCCCAGTTGGGCGTCTTTCATCAAAGAAATGATTCCAAATCACTTCGGTCCCCATACGCTGCACGAAGCAAATGCTTGTGGTACAGTCAAGGCCGAACATCTGCTCTGCCATTACGCAGCTGTGGTGAGGAAATAGAACTCGACACATTGCCAAGGAGGAGGAACTGGTGACGGTTCTCGCTCCCACATAGCCGTGCGGTTACACCACATCTCTCTGTGGGGCCAGTACAATTAGTTCACGTCTCAACATCAACTATCGATTGATCAGAAAGATGCTCCTACAGCCTCCATGTGCTGAAGCAAGCTCTTCCAGACATGGGACACTGTTGCTTCATGGCGAGAGACCTGTAAAAGCCAAGAACTATAATAATAATGTTACACATGGAGCGTTTACGGAGAGAAGCACTAGGAGACCAGTCACCCACAGAGGGAGTACAAGGTTCTGCCAGCAGATTTGAAGAACTGTAGATACATTTGGCAAAAATGCACAGAAAGAATCAAAAGAATCATCAGAACAAACACAGTTCAGGACCATTTGTTGAGCTTGTTATTACCAGGCTTTAACTGGTCTGTGGGACCTGTGTGGAACCGCGTCTTTCCCATGGTGGTATTGTATTTGTAAATGAATCTGGTTGTATTTGCTTGCTCTCGAAGAGGTCTTCCTTTACCAACTGGGGACGTTTGTCTGTTTTTTTCTGTCCTTCCAGCTAATAATCCTGTGTCAGCCTCATCAATTCAAAATCGCTGTAAATGGAGCCCATCTGCTGGACTACAGGCACAGAGTGCAGGACCTGAGCTCCATTAACCAGCTGGAGGTTCTGGGGGATCTGGAGTTGCAGGACATTAAGCTGTGGTGACCTCGTGGTCCGCAACAGGACGTTGTGATCCCCAACAATTGTGTTTTTCCGACCTGTTCCCACCTAACGAAAACTGAAACGTGCGTCAGCGTCACTGACAGACATCACATGTCCTTTGGAACGGCCTTGTGGAAGAAAGGGCTGAGTTTCTAAAACCTATGAAACTGTAAAGGAATCCAGGGTTCACTTTTTTTTTTTTTTTTTTTTTTAAGCATAGCAGAAAGGAGATGGACAGAATTCCTCTTCCACTGACCCCCTTTGTGGCTAGTTCCCATTGTGAACACAACCCCCATCACACAAGGTGCACCACAATGAAATATGACCTCTGCATTTAACCCATCCACACGTGGAGCAGTGGGCAGCCATCAACAGTGCCTGGGAAGCAGTGTAGCAGGACCGTACCTTGCTCAAGGTTACCCCCGTGGTTAGGACTTGAACCTGCGACCTACTGTTCACAAGGGCAAGCCTAACCACTATACTACCACTGCTCATAGATGGTAGAGGGCTTTTAAGCAAATGGGATGTTCTCAGATTTTACCAAAAGAGCATTAATTTGGCCCAAGGCATCACTCTGTACTTACCTCCATAGTGTCTGTAGCTAATTAGGCTTTCCCGCCTGCTAGAATGGGGGGAAATGATAAGCAGGTTACAACAAAGCATTTTTTGGGATAAACAGAGGTTCGAAAAGTAGCACTCTTAAATAAAGGTTAAACAGGAATACCACCATGTCCAATTGTATGAGCTTCTGAGCTGGACAACATTACAGTGCGAACGTCTCACATTAGGTGCATACGTCATTTTAAGGCCCATGCTTTAGGTGAAAGACACTGGAGGAGAAAGTAGAACTTTCGAAAGGGACGAAAGGAATAGTGTCACTGCTAATGTGTGTTATAGGTTATTGATATGTAAAGCATGTAAAACAAAATGGTTTTCAATAAATATATGGTAAAAATATGGCAAAACATTCAGTCTCTGGTTGTTTCATATTTGCACCCAGCTGCATTCTGGTCGTCTGGCCTTATACCTGAACAATGACAGCCTTCACTCGTAGGAACACGAGCTAAACCGAGCTCAGACTTACCACATTTTGTTAAGTGAGTGATTGTGTCATTGTAAACACAGCACAGCAACCACAATGACCTGTGACCTCTGCTTTTAACCCATTCGTGTAGCAGTGCTTGCAGTACCTTGCTCATGTAATCTCAGTGGCACTTGTACCGGTCTGGGATTTGAACCGGCGACCTTCAGGCCACAGGGGCAACCCCCGAACACTTACACCACCACTGCCCCTAATCTAATCTTCTGAAGCACTGATCAGCAGTGAAAACTCATGAGCTGAAAGACATCAGCAGCGCAAGTTGAGCGAATGCGGCTTCACCACATAGGCCTCAAGTTCAGTGATGGCATGAGGCTGTAAAGCACAACCCCCCTGCCACCAGATGGCGCTAGATATCTTTGTTGAAACAGCATTCGGCAACGTGTTTTTCAGCGACGCGAGACATTTTTGAAATGGATTTTTCATTACATGAACATATATTGAGCTTCTAAAGCAAATTCCTTGATCAGCCATAACATTAACACCACCTGCATCACACTGAGTAGGTCCCGACTGGTGCACTGTGCGTCAGTGTTGTATTTTGCGTTCTAAAAGAACCCTCCGAGTACGGTGTAGGCGAAATTAAGAGTTTATTGGGCAGTGCATCCTTCCATGACACAGTATTATAGGTCTTGGTGGTGGTTCGCAAACCACAGGCAATTGTCACAAGATAACACCGCACCGAGTCGTAGGGCTGGGCAATATGACAATGTTTACCATGAGTACATCACAAAATGCTAGTATTTTGTATATTGTGGATGCGGTCAGCACTGAAACACTAAAAAAAACGCATGTTTCATTCCAACGACAGAAGACAGATCGTGTTTAATTGGTGCAAAGTAAGAAATTTGGAATAAAATCTTTGTATTCCTAGTGTTTTTATAAATGTGGCACTACCGGCTCTTTTTTGTGTGTTCACTCATCAGATGTGACACATTCTGTATCATGAAAATGTGCTGAAGTATCGCGATATACTTTATGCCATATCGCCCACCCCTACCGAGTCGTACAATCCAGGGACTCTACAGATGCACATATGGTTACAGAATCCCGTTTAAAAACTCTGGGAATGTATTAATATCCACAGGAAATATAGCAATTTGTTGGGTGGGAAAGAAAAAGCAATTATGGCACAACACGATACCGGATTTCTTTAAAACGTAACAAAAAAAATATAGGTGTGATATGCAACGTGATGACTGCAAGTCACGCGATCGACCGAACAATAATCTGAAGAAATGTGAAAGGCAGAACACTTAGTTACCAGGCAGGTCGTCCGACTTACCCAAAAAAGAAAAGACAATAAAGGGAGAGTCCAGCAACCTAGACATGAAGCAGCTTTTCAAGAGGAACCGTAACAACACCTCTCATACAGTATGATACACTCCACTGGGTACAGATCTGTGCTGTAATAGCTATCCAGCGTTCAGGGCAGTAGGTCGTGCATCCAGACGGCCAACAGACGAGCAAAGAGACATTTCCTTTGAGGTCGGCGCTCTGGTACATTGCAGCCTGGGTGGACAGGAGTTCAGGCCACCTTTGTGGCCCACGACATCAGGTAGAGGACAGAAGGGTGGTTAAAGTGAGGAGTGGCCAAGTTCTCAGCACGGATTAAAGGGATGCGTCGAGGGACGGACATTGGTGACGAGCTCGTGTGTCCGTTTAAACCGAGCTGAGTTTGACCAGGCCCCGGACGGAGTCCTCGTGCAGAGAGTCCTGGCTGGCAGGGTTGTAGAAAGGCATGGTGTGGCTGTGGCCCAGTGGGCTGCTGCAGGGCAGCACGCCGGGGGGCGAAGGGGCTTCGTCGGGTGTGAGGAATTGGTGGTGGGCCTCTGGCGCCGGATGGCTCTGGTGCAGGGTCTCGGGGTCGCAGCTCAGGTTGGGCGTGGACGTCGGTGGGGTGGGCTGACCCAAGGGAAGCAGCGTGCACGGAACGCCCAAGGCCGTCCTGCCGGGAAGAGACGACTCCTCTGCCATGACGATGGGCTCGCTCTGCAGCAAGGGAGTGGCAGCAGCCTGCAAAACGAATTTGGTGCTCTGAATGCACTGGTCTTGGTCACACTGAAAGGGAGAAGCACAGGGAGAGAAGGAGAGAGAAGAGACCAGGCCAGGATAGAAAGGGAGGGAGGGGGAGGGCAATATGATGGGGGGAAAGCGAAGAGAAAAATCACAGGAGAAGGTTATTAAAAACAGGAAGGGAACGAGGTTAGTATTAATATTTCAGTGCAATCTATGGTCTTAAAGGGGAGAAGAAAAACACCACTTCACCCAAATGCACAGTTTAATCAATGAGTGGACCAGACACGGAGAGCCATTCTAAAACTCCAGTATTGATCATGTCTCTCCCTCCTTAACTGTAACAACCTTTTAAGTGCTTTTCGGATCACGGGGAACGTTCGATCACACTGGTACCACATCTGCTGTCCACTTAAAGATAGACCTTCCACAACAATTACATCACAGAACATGCTCGAGAACAATGCTCGCAATCGGTTAAGCCAGAAAAACAGAAAGATCATGTAAGTGAACGTGACTATTGATCATTGTGAACACACTCAAGCACCACAACGAAATGTGACCTCTGCATTTAACCCATCACACGTGGAGCAGCGGGTAG
>JBBPDA010000001.1:50717780-50737409 GCA_037974385.1 Arnoldichthys spilopterus
AATAAACACACCAAGATCCTAAACTACTGCAATAAATAAACACGCCAAGATCCTAAACTACCACAGAGAGGAACTTCCATATGAACTACAGCAATAGATACAGCAATCTGATCAATATCATCATCATGGTCATCAGGAGAATTTGTGCTGTTCCACCGTGTAGGCTCTTTCTACTTTACAGATTTATTTTTCATTTATATATTATATTATTATATTATATATTTTATGTGTTTAGGATGGAACGGCTCTTCAAACAACGGAAAACTGCACTGAATTAACTGTGATTTTGCATTTTACCCAATTTTCCCCCTGTCTGTTGCTATTTAAAGATAACATTTGCACAGACACCAAATTGCAAATTTGCTCCAAAAACTTTGGCCGCTGAAAATGAAAGTGTTTAGGCCTTTATTCCCAGAAGAGATGAATTTTTAACACATAGGTTGGTATTGCTATCTTTGTGAGTACATTCCATTGATTTCTATAGTACTGTGTTTCAGTGATACTACACCAACATCTAAACTTAACCATGATCTTAACCTCACTTAACAAAAGACAATGTGTCTGCTCTTTTTGGGGTTTTTTACTACAGAAGTGTGGGGCAAACAGCATGGTTCCATGGTACAGACCAGCAAAATGTCCTTGTTTTTGTCAGATTTACTTGTATTCCTATCAATATGAGGACAAATACATGTACATGCACACACACACACACACACACACACACCTTTTGTGCTCTTTCCAATGTCCTCGTTTTGTCAGATTTACTTGTATTCCTATCATTATGTATGTATATGAGTGTGTTCACAATGACAATCACTTTCTTTATTATGCATAATTATGCATCTCTATTATATGCATGTACAAAGCTTGCACACACACACACACACACACCCTTTGTGCTCTTTCCTAAAACAGTAATAACCCCTACACCACAACACAAAAAAATGCAGTCAAGGCAAAATCTCAGACTGCATCCTCTGGGTGTGTTGGGGGGTGTGTGGGGTGTGTGTGTGTGTGTGTGTGTGGGGGGGGGGTGTTACATATCTAAATGTGAACATCTCTCCAGGACATTGAAGCACTGTGGCCAGCAAAGAGGGCCCCACCCTCCTTCACGGCCTCAGCAAACTGTTCTCATTCTGTGCCCGCTCGCCGAGCTGTGCCAGCTTCAGCTCGTATTACCATAATACTCTCCTCTCACTAAATCCAGCTGATAACAACACTAACCCAACCTGCTAGCTTCACGCTAAGGGCCAGCGGGCTGACGGAGGTAAAAACACTCTAAGGCCCACTGGGCTTGCTGCCGCCCTTGCTCGCCCCGCTCCCTCACACGCTGACCTTTCTGCGCTCTAAAGCCCTGGAAGCACTTCAAGTAAGAGCAGATAAACAGCTTACTGTGAAAGCAGCCCTCGTAAGTATGCCCAAATCTTTAAAGGGAAATACGGAGGAAGGACAGAACGAGGGGGGGGGGGGGCACTCCTGTTAAATGGACCTCAATGGACCTTGGAGAGGAGTAATAAAAATGGAGAGACACAGGCGTTCCTGGTTTTCAATGGCAGCTCAAGTGCATGGATGTCATTAGGGGCTGTGCTGCAGTCGGTGTCAATTAGGGGCTGTTCTAAAGTGAGTGCTCCCACTCCAATCACAATGGACATGCTTCTGCACACACAAGTGTATAAACCACATGCTATTCCAAATTCAAATTTAAGTATGAATGCAGACACACACACGCACACATACAAAAAGTCACATTTGACAAAGATTATGGTAATAAGAGTAATTATGAAGATTATGATGATGATGATGATGGATTGGTTCTGGTTTTTCTTCCCTCAAAGCCAAAAAGTAGGGGTAGTGGGGTTCACATGACATTTTTTTGCAGACTGAGGTTTGTTCTGAGGTGTCTCTCGTTCCTAATTGGGGAGATGTGTTTTACGCATTCGCTGCCTCTTTCCTTTACATTTTTATGTGATGTCCAATGCTGCAGGGGTTCAAGAACGGTCCAGTGCTCTTGCGAAAGATTGCTTTATTCGAGAGAGAGAGAGAGAGAGCGTTAATGACGAAATAAAGAGGAGCAGGTGTTAGGTAAAAAAATGGAGAGTTTTCCCCAAGAAGGGAGGCCTTGCAGGAAAGAGAGAGATAAGTGAGTGCAGAGAACCGACCCAAGTGCCTGTAGGGCTCTGTACTGCAATTGTAGTTATGCTTGTTTTTTCTTCTTCTCATTGTATTAGTATTGTTACTTTAACATTTAATACGTTACAATGTCTATGTAAAACATATTAGTAATTGTTCTTAAACTTTTCAATTTTTATTTTTAACCAAAATGACTTTGCAACTTATGCTTTGGCAATACAAATGTAACTGTTTTTGTCATGCCAATAAAGCATGTTGAATTGAATTGAAAAATTGAGAGAGAGAGAGAGAGAGAGAGAGAGAAAGCAAGAGAGAGAGAGAGACAGAGAGATAGACAGATAATCAGCTTTCCCCATTGCCAAAAATGTTCTTATACCAGGAACATCGTTCCTGAATTTGGACTGAGGTTAGGACTCCCTCTGTGATTCTGGTACCTCCTTCTCTGCTGTGATGCTCTTAAGTGCTGCAGTTTGCCCTCTTTTCAGCCAAGAACTGTCAGTGGATAAAACTGACGTGTGGTGAGTTTTAAGAGAAAGTGACAGCACGAAGAACAGGTCAATGAGCATCAGACAGACGGTCAATGCTAGAGCCTAGTGAGCATCACGTAAGCTCAAGGCAGTGAAATCTCATCGAGTCACTAAAGAAATGGACGACTGGTGTTGTATGTGTGATCAGAACTTACCACGAATTGCAGATACGGATTAAAAATGAAGCCAACAGGCTTTAACTGTGGATCTACAACATGAAGGAACATCTACCTCAACATAAGCTTTGCTGGATACACTGAGTTGTCAATAGCACTAGAACTCAGTGTAGCCTCACTTTCAGATCAATACTACAGGATAGTGTAGTTAATTGGATGTTCGACCATTATGGGCTGTATTTTGATGATCTAATGCAAAATGTAGAGCAACTAACATTTATAGGCTTGTCCAAATCCATTTTGACATTTTGACAGTAGAAATATCAGACTTCGCGTCAGCGCAAGACTCAATAAGGTTGTCCTAACACTCTTAATTATTCAGATGTGTATTATGGGCTTAACACACGATAAACCAATGAGTCACCCCAGGAAACGGGCAAGGAATCTGACCTGCTCGAGGCAAAGCGAAAACACAGGAGCACATCATTAATGGGAGCAGCACTGCTCGACCAAACGTTTCGAGTGCGTACCTGTGTCTGCAAAATTGGCATTTTTAAATATAGTAAATAGTAAATAAAGGTGTTTAAAAAATTTAACAAAAAATACAGGTGTTAAAAAAATAATTATATATATATATATATATATATATATATATATATGTATGTACACACACACACACACACATATATATATATTTTTTTTTTCTTCTTCTTTTTGTAAAATGTATTTTTTTAATTTATTTATTTTTATGACATCGACGAACGATACATAACTGTAGTGTACAACTATGGAAAGCCTCCCCAAATCCTTGGGGTACCCAGCAAAGAACGGAATTTTATTGGAACCATTTAGGAGGGAAAGGGCTTGTCAGGCTTCAGTGCTTCCATCTTGAGTCTTAACTTACACGAAAAACCCCCAGCAAGAAGCCATTAAACCCCTTTCTTAATAATACAGAGCGAAAGGCGCTCGTGAATGGCACAGTGGCTTTCCCCTCACACACTGAGCACTGAGCAGGTTTGGGGTGACGGATGGATTCCTGTGCTAGCACGCACCCCTGTCAGCGCTGCACCTGTATCGCTATGCCGCTAACACAGCTCATGTCTCCAAAGCCAGAAAATGCACAGGGCCTCTCAATTGGTTTAGAGACATTTTGGGCTGAGCAATGTGATTTCTGCCTGACTGTCACAAATCTAGCACGACAGGAAAAATCAATTTGCCCAGCGCTTCGCGGCTCGAAGAAAATCCGAATGCCAGGCAAGTCTGGATAATGTTCCGGCATATTGTATTTGCTTCACTGAGACTGAAAAATGACCGAGCCCTTCATATCCCACAATGCGGGATGGGGACGTGTGGTTAGGTTTCCGTCCTAATATCTCTGCTTCTCTCCCGGAAACAAAAATAGATCAGAGTCTCATATCAGTCCCACTCCGGACCGAAATCGGGCATTTATCTGGGAGTTGACTGGAATGAAAGGTCAAAGGTCAACAGGGGAGACCTGTGGCTAGTGCACTTTGAAAGCCGTGATGCTAATTCTCCACGAGCAGCAAGGAATAGGAATGACGGGCACCCCTGAGCACTTAGTGCTGCCCTGTGGAGGCCCCAGCGGCCTTTCTAGTGCTGACAGGTCCTGTACAGGGGCAGCAAGGTGTGGCGGCCGTCACAGTCGGCCGCCTGGAGCTGAGATATAGGCCAGGCTGGGGGCTTAAGTGAGAAGTTCCACCTGGATCGCTCTTATTCAGTTTTACTGTACTCAGCCTACAGCTGTACCAGTAGACTTAATACTGCAGACACGAGAACTCTACTGACCGGAAAGAGCTCGATTTTAAGCCTTTTCCCAGCGCAGCAGAGGTAGAGATATTCAGTATTACTATAAAAAGTGTATTTTGGGGGTATGTTGCGGTTTTACTGGAGTTTTATTTTAGATATTCAGAGATGCTCTGGTTTAATCAGCTCCCACTATGCGCTCATGTGATCTGTGCAGCTGTTTTAGTGTGGTATTGGCCTATGGACCATCAGAGCTCACAGCTACGGTTGAAGAGAGGTTGCAGTGCTACACATTCAACCATAGCCACCTGAAAAAAACATGCTATTACTTTAACATCACCTGCCTAATATTGAGCTGGTCCCTCCTGCTGCTGAAACAGCTCTGACTGTGGTGCACTGTGTGTTCTGCACCCTTTTCTATCAGAGTCAGCATGAACATATTGTGCAGTAGGAGCTCCTCTTTGTAATCAGACCGGACCAGCTAGCCTTCACTCCCCACATGCATCAGTAAACCGAACCACTAGTTGTCCTATCTTGGATCATTTTTGGTAGGTACTGACTACTGAATACCCGGAACACTCCACAAGACCTGCCTTTTGTAAACCCATGATAAGGCCCTTATAAATGATTAGCCTGCCCATTTCGCAGCATCAGGAACTGACTGTTCACTTGCTGCCTAATACATTCCACCCCCATGACAGGTGCGATTGTAATGACATAACGACACAGTCAATGTTATTAACGGTTAGGGAGTCGCCCATGTGACCTGAAGACCGCCGGTCAGCTGCCCACTGCTCCTACATGGATGGGGTTAAATGCAGAGGTTACATTTCGTTGTGCTGTGCTGTGGTTCACAATGACAAATAATCAATAATTTTCATACACACACACACACACACACACACACATATATATATAATATATACATACACATCAAATCTGCATTTTTCTAACCAGCAACATTAAATCAACTACTTTACACCAAAAATTCTTGTTACTTTAACTGCATTAATATTAATATTTAATATTCATTTAATATCTGTATTACCTTAAAGTATGAACCATGTATCTGTACCGGGTCAATATCAGTAAAAAAAAAAAAGTAAAAAAAAATCTCTGCTACTAATTTATCCTGAAACAGCACACACTCACCCAGTGTGATGTCATGCTGTTAGCTGTGTGTTTCTTCCTGTAGGGTAGTGGAGTGTTTGAGCAGTTTGAGCATGACGACCTATTTTTAGATGCTCATCCTAATTGGAGCTCGTTTCAAATAAACAGCTCATTTTAAAGCACAGTAGTTGTTGAAGGGCCTACACAGAAGTGGTCCAAAAGGTTTACATTTTTCTAGATTTTATGTTTTTTCCCCTTAAGGACCACTTATTAGGTTTATGTGGTTTTATGTAGCACAGGCAGCCAAAATTGGTCATTACATTAACATTTCCTCCCTCTCTTTAGCCATTAGAATTTAACAGGCTGTTTTTTTTGTTCCTGTGCCTTTCAGACACATACATGCAAATGTCCCCTGTTCTGACGGGACGACCTGTTATGAGCCTTATTCAAAAAGCACTCCTGACTAATACACGTCTTATAACTTCAGTGTGAATGGCCAGAGCCAACCCAGAGTTGCTGCACAGTTGTTCACATCAAAATGAAGACCTAAGACATTTTTAGAACAGTAGCTACGTCTTTATTTGTGTTACTTGCCTCAACATCTTTACTGATGGAAAAGCCATGTTAAATGTTGCTTCCATGTAGAAGGTGGACATGTGCTTGTGAAGAAAAATAATCAAATCAAATCCAAATTGCATTTACCCATGTTGACAATGGATAGTAGTCATGTGAACTACAACGCTAACTTTAGCAAGTTTACTGAACATATGAAACAAAAATGAGCTGGTTTTTGGCACCATGCCAGCCACACCTGCCAGCAGAGACAAGGGCTCCCCCGGCCCTGTGAACTGAGGAGTGAACAGTATGTCCTTAGACTTCCCATACAGAAATGAAATACAGAATTACAGTGTAATATTGAAATAAACAATATATTAAATGGCTTATGCAATATGTTCACTTATTTCTAATATTTAAATAGAATAAATCAATGTGAATGCACTGATATGTTTGCATATTTTAAAATATATGATACATATTTTCCCATAAATATATATAGCTATTATATAGTTTAGAATATAATTTATTTATACATTTAATCATTGTTTACATACTTTTTCAAACACTTTTATTCCAAAAAATTTACAGGCCAATTTAAAAAAAAACATTGCATTCTTGTGGGTCGATGCTCCAGGTTCAAAAATCAGTACTGGCAAATAGAAAGTGGCATCATGCCATCTTTACATAGTATTCAGACCATATTTTAAGCCATTTTTGTGATTTGTGACTCATTAACAGTGGTGTAAGTATGAGGACACAGACATGCAGTAATCTTGGTGCACTGCCCAAATCACAGCTTTGCATTTCATACTGCCAGACACGACAGCAATATCTCTTGTCTATAAATACTACAGTAGATGCAATTATGAAACATTTACCATGCTGAACATACCGTAATCTTATACATTTTTATGGCTCATCAATCATCACTGCGTCCCTCACAACAACTCGTGCCATATGTTACTCTCAGGTCCATGTAAAGACATGTTTCGTCTCAAAATTTGTTTCCAGCAGTGTGATTAATCCTGACTGTTCTGTATTTCCTCTTGCCATGCTGCATCTGTATTGCACTGAGGGGTTTGAGCACGACGCGACGCCTGCCGCTCACGTCAGACGCCGGTGCCTGCTTTTCATTAGCGTCAATCACACGCTGCGCACGCCGCATCTGCCATTCACACGCAGCCTTCAGGAGCTCACTCATGCATTGGTCCCGCCTCGTCAGGGTGATTGACAGCCCAGCAATGGTCAAGCCTCCATCGGGGAGGCTGCAGGAGCAGACGCTGGGGCCAGGCGATCCACATCTGCATCTCATATTTAAGTGTCAGCCGCTCACGTCCAACGCCTGACAAAAATTCATTAAGTTTGCAATTTCTGCACTCGCTCGGTTATTCCACTGAGGCTGAAGATGCAGACGAGTTTTCCACAAATCTGCTGCTTTTTAAATAATCACGTAGCTGTTGTAACTGAAGAGCAGCATATGGCCACCGTCAACAACTGCCGACAATTCCTCCAGGATTCCCCTTAAGAACACGTGAATGAACGAACCTTGAAAAACACAAATGGCACCAGCAGCACCTATAAACACTGTTCCCGCACGGTTCCAGGTTCAAAAGCTGAGACGAGGGCTGACATGCCAAGATGATTGATGTGCAGTAGTCTTAATTGAAGACACAATGCTCAAAAAGTTTAAGCCTTGGAGGAATAGTTCACTGAAACATCTCATTAAAACACTTTCCCCAAGCGTAATCGATCAGCCAAGACATGTTTAGAGTGCAAATTTTGCTTCTTTAGATTAGCATGATGCTAACATTAGCGGCTTTCCAACAAGAGGAACTTTTCGTAGTTCTTATAGAACCAATGAGATGTTGAAGGAAGTTTCCCTTTTTTTGTGTGAGTGCAATAAAGAGTACTCACACAAACAACAAAGCTAACTTAGCTAGTTCACACTGAACACACAAATTTTGTTTCTTTAGCTTAGCATGGGGCTAACATTAGCAGCTTTCCAACAAGAGGAACTTTTCGTTGTTCTTATAGAAGCAATGAGACGTTAAAGGTAGTTTCCCTTTTTTGTGTGAGTGCAATAAAGAGTACTCACACAAACAACAAAGCTTACTTAGCTAGTTTACACTGAACACACAAATTTTGTTTCTTTAGCTTAGCATGAGGCTAACATTAGCGGCTTTCCAACAAGAGGAACTTTTCATAGTTCTTATAGAAGCAATGAGACGTTAAAGGTAGTTTCCCTTTTTTGTGTGAGTGCAATAAAGAGTACTCACACAAACAACAAAGCTAACTTAGCTAGTTTACACTGAACACACAAATTTTGCTTCTTTAGCTTAGCACAAGGCTAACAGTAGGTGTTTCCTGACCAAGAGAACGTTTTCATAGTTCTTACAGAATTGTTGAATTGTTGAAAGGTTCCCCTTTTTTTCATGTGAGTAGATCAGTGTCACGTAGGTGGGGTGATTGCAGGAAGCAAATGCAGCGATTAAACTAAAAGGGTTTTATTAAACAAACAAAACGACAGTGCACACAAACTCGGGACACCTGAACACCGTGAGTAATGAGAGACGAGACACAGCTGTGGGGCTAGGCCGTGGCTATACAATGAACATGAGGACGTGAGCACGTGGCTTTTACAAAACAAAACACAGAAATGTGGAACACAAACAGGCACATGGCTACCAAAACATTGACAGGACAACACGGATGTGACACGTGACATAGGGAAATAGAACCAGACGGACCTCACAATCAGGTAGTACTTATAGGGATTACAACTTTCCCCAAATGTAATCAATCAGTCAAGACACAGAGTCCAAATACGGCTTTTTTAGTTTAGCGCGAGGTTAACATTAGGTGCTTTCTGACTAGAGGAACCTTTTCACAGTTCTTATAGAAGCAAGTCCCCTTTCCTGTCTGAGTGCGATGGCTAGTATTCACAAACTACAAAGCTAACTTTAACTAATTTACACTGAACACGCATATTTGGCTTCTTTAGCTTAGCACAAGGCTAACAGTAGGTGTTTTCTGACTAGAGGAACCCTTTCATAGTTCTTATAGAACTGTTGAAGGAACTTCCCCCTTTTTGTCTAAGTGCAATGGGTATTACTAACCTGAACTACAAAGCTAACTTTAGCTAGTTTACACCAAACACACATATTTTCCTTCTTTAGTTTAGCACAAGGCTAACAGTAGGTGCTTTCCAACCTGATATATTTTTTACATTTTTATTTTACACTCTATTAATTCCAGAGGGGTAACTGGTCTCTGGATTTTACCGATCTGGAGCAGTGAGCACACACTCAAAAGCAGTGGGCAGCCACAGGGCCCAGGGAGCAGTTGAGGGTCAAGACCCTTCCTCAAAGGGCACTTCAGCAGTGGGTTCCCACAGCTGCCTCTTGTTCCCGAAAGGCTCTGTACATTGGCCCACACTTTAGTCTCCCATAAATACACATTAACTCATAGTAGTCACCAAAGAACTCATACTGGTTACTCAACAATTGTACGTCCTAGAACTGAACAATGAGCTTGCAGTTGAAGGAGTTCAACTTCATTAAGGACCATTTCTTCAAGAGTTCACTCACATCACTGTAGATGAGCCAGTTTCTAAATCTGCTCAAAACTACATGCCAGGCCAGATCTTATGCCAAACTCATCAAAATGTGCCGTTGGTTATAAATGCCACGGCACCAGTCAGAGAAGACAGATGATGCAGGCTCAAACATTTATTCACAATCAACAACAATGGCAGATGAAAGAGAAGTAATGGAATCAAAAGGGTGATTAATTGTTTAAACAAAGCCCCTTGATGGTAATTTAATTAAGCATATGGAGCTTGATTGGGCATTTATCTCCTCATTTATCTCTTTTATTCTTAGCTCCGTAACCTTTAGAAGTCTAGAATTATTACTGTCGTTTTGCTACACAAGCGATTTACATTAGCAAGCCATTTCTATGAAACTGCATAATTAATTACTAGTGATGCACCAAAATTGCCCTGCTTTCAATAGGACTGAACTCAGCTGACAATAAATAAAAACAGTTTAGCTAAAATATGCATACTGAAGTGATTAATCTGTAGACCACAGCATGTGACTCTGAAATCCAAGGCCCTTAACAATGGGGAACGCTCATTTATACATACACATATTCATCCAGCTAGAACTTGGAACAGGCGCATACCTGGGCCGCTGGCGGGGGATATGGGGCCAGACCGGGACTGGCCGGACCCTGCAGGTGAGGCGGCGGGTGAAGGCGAGGGTCCGCTGCGCATACTTGAGAGGCGGGGCGAGGTGTGGGGCGAAAACGGAGACTGAGCCTGGTTACTCTGCTCTCCCTGACTGCTGCTAGAGCCAGAGGCACTGACTGCCGAGCTGAGGGCAGCCTCCGTCCCTGTGGGCAGGTCATCGATGGAGCCAGACAGGTCCTGTAACAGGGAGAGAAGAGAAAAAAAAGAAATTAAATACCAGGGGGGATTTGATGCTTTACATTTGCCAGCAATAACTGTTTCATTAAACACTTATTTGTGTCTACACAGACAGGGTCTAGATATTGTACAAACACCAATCAGCCATAACATTAACACCACCTACCTAATATTGAGTAGGTCCCTGCTGCTGAAACAGCTCTGACTGTGGTGCACTGTGTTCTGACCCCTTTCTATCAGAGTCAGCATCACTTTTTAAACCACAGTAGCTCTTCTGTGGGATCAGCTCAGAGGGGCTAGCCTTCATTCCCCACGTGCATCAGAGACTCTTGGCTTCCCATGACCCCATGGCCAATTCAACAGTTGTCTTTCCTTGGATCACTTTTGGCAGGAACTAACTACTACCTGGAATACTCCACAAGACCTGCCATTTTGGAGATGCTCTGACTTGTCAAGCCATCACAATAAGGCCCTTGTCAAAGAGGCTCAGATCCTAACATTTGCCCATTTTTCCTGCTTCTAGCACATTGACTTTGAACAGACGGTGCCTAATACATCCCACCTCCCTCACAGGTGCCATTGTAATAAAAAAGCTAATGTTATTCATTTTACCTGTCAGTGGTGTTAATATTATGGCTGATCGTTGTTTACACCATTTAATAGTGTTCTTGTGTTTGCGACTGATATTTTGTTTGCATTCAGCCGTGCAGATCGTGAGGTTGTCAACCACTCAGTGATTAGATCTGTATGTGTAGGAGGCTGTGTACACTTTGCACCTCATGTGTTTTTGGTGATCGGATTTCACTTGACCGTATGAAAAGTCAGATGTATGGATGAGTTGTGATCAGATTGAGATTAAATTACCGCAAACCACATTTATAGGTGGTCAGAGACGAATCTTGGTCCAGGTTGCATTTTGTACATCTGCCTACAACTGCCTGAGCAGAGGTGTGTCTGACCAGTAGGTGAAAGGATAAACAAGGAAATGGTTGATGGGGGAAATGCAAGGCTGGCATCCCAAACCCAAGAGCCTTCTTGCTGGGCATTGTGCAAGTCTAATGTAAAATTTTGATCAATATCTGGATGCAGAAGCAACGGTAGTCGTGTCTTTGCTGGATCAATCCCCCCACAATCAGATCACAATGGCCAAGTGTGAAAAGGGCCTTCTAGGCACTGCACACCAGATGTGCCCCATAGCACAGCATCCAAGAACACTGTGTTCAATGAAGGTGCACACACCTCCACCAGCATTTGGCTGAGGCGCTTGTTACCGCCGGCCGACTTCCAGCACTGCTCAATTTTTGCGCCGCTCCCCATTTTGCACTAAACTGCACTGAATTAAACCCAGAACGAGGCCAAGAACACTGATGGTGGATGACGTGGCTAGAAAGCCAGCTCAGCTAACGTTATCAGTTGTATTGTGACTCTAACGTGTACGTTTTAGCTCTAAAACACTTCATGAGGAGGTCATTTGCTGACGACAAGTTCACGAAAATGTGTTGAAAGGTTTGTTCCATTAAATCTATAAGAGCAGAGTGTAAAACGTGTTTATCACTAGGACGCATACGGCCTCGCTTTGTAGTAGCTGTGCGTCCAGTGTGCAGTGGCCTTTAGGTTTTGTGGCAACTTCGAGAGCGCAGCTAAATTGGGAGTGAGAATGAGTTACTATTCCAATAGGATTTCTCTAGGCATTTCTCCGGGTCTCTCGGCATCAATATCCGCCGTCTCCCCCCCCCCCCCAATTCTGTAAGGGTGTGAGTGCAGTGGCACAGCTGTGCTGCTCGCTGGTGGCAGAACATGTTAGGTAATGTTTGTCAAAGCCGGCAATTACACAAAGAGGTGTTAGCAGAAGCAAGAACCAAGCCAGTCCAAATATTCAACGAGTTGGGTCGTTTTCCAACGTGGCCCAAATCCAATTTGTTTGCCGCTCTGCTGCAAATTGCTCTGTGCATTGAGTCTCCAAATAGCTGTCAACTACTCCCAGTTGGCATCTTGTATCACTTAATTCGCTCCTGAAGCATGTAATTGTCATAATAAGAAAAATATTGAGGTGATAATAGCCACTTACTTTGAAATACCCGGAACCCCATACAATAACTCGCATATTTCTCACAGTATTTGAGGGGGCCAGTCATTTTTGGAGCAGACACCCCATGTGTTACCAATGGCCCCCCATTTACTGCTGTCAGGAAAAGCTGTCACTCAGGAGCGATGCAATGCATCAGGGAACGTCTCACAACAAACCATGCGCAGACACACACACACACACACACACACACACACAGCTAAAAGCATTTCAATAAGCGGGGGAAATGCTACACTGTAATTTTGAGAGGAGTGAGATTTGCTTCGCACAAAAGCCCCACCGAAAGGCACTCGGAGTGTGCTCAGATGTGAATTAATGAGGAATGCTGGGAGAAAGCATGGAGGGCCATTGCTCTGGTCAAACAGTCTAGACGGGGAGGAGTCGGTGCTTTCAGCTGCTTTTCGGTCCAATTGCAGAGACGCTGGCCACCCACAAACACACACACACACACACACACACACACACTGCATTCAGACACTGACAGCATTCAACATCATCTGTATCAGCCTGTCAAATGAACTAGATATAAATACAGCAATACACCGCAATATACCACACACTGCAATACAGCACCATAGTGTTTGGCAGAGCATTCAGCGCCGTCTAAGAGCGCATCTTCAGCCTGTCAGATGAGCTAGACGTAAGTATAAGTCCGACAAAACACATCATCTTGCAATAAACTAGTTTGTGGCAAAGCACGATACAGACAGCACAGCATTCAACACCTTCTGAGTTGATGTCTTCAGCCCGTCAATTGCACTAGATATAAACACAGCAGTCAAAGCAATGTACAAAACACTGTAATACAGCAGAGCATGATACTCTACACCAGGCTGGTATACTCAGTCTGTCCAATGAAGCAGATACACTGCGACTGTTCTGGAACCTTCCTCGTTTACTTATTGTGCTACAGTGGCTCTTCTTTGGGTTTGGACCAGACAGGCTCCCTGTGTGCATCAGCCTTGGGGACCTACGACCTACCAGTTGTTCTTCCTTGGATCACTTATACACAGTTCAACGCGACATAATGCAACCACTGCATTTAACACATCCATGTAGGAGCTGGCATTGGCAGTGCCCAGGGAGCAGTGCTTGATCAGTGGTACTTGTACAAGTCTGGGATTTGAACCAATGACCTTCAGATCACAGGGACAACTCCCTAAATGTTACACCACCACCACATACCACATGGACAGTGTTAGTGGGAGTAAAGGTCACGAAAAGGCACTGAGATACTAAGAACAACCTTCTCAGATTTCTCAGAACTATTTTATGGGTAATTATCAAATATATCCCCAAAAATAGCAATATCGAAGGGTGTGAACATGGTATATGGTATATACAATATGTTGCTCAGCACCAAGTAACACACAGCGGTGCAGAACAGCCTGTAACACAGTACGGCAGCACATGATCCCCTCAATCATTGTCTATAGTCTCAGACAAGCAGGTGAAGCAGAATTCTGGTGTTGCCGGCTCGGAACTGGTTGGGCTGCCTGAGGGCGTTGTGTATGTGTCTGTATGTGTGTGAGAGCAACAGAGAGAAAGAGAGAGAGAGAGTGAGAGTCAGCACACTGCCACTTCGCCGGGGCCCACGTGTTGGGGGATTTCTCACTACAGCCGACGGAGGTAGAAGGTCATGAATAAACACAGTGGGCTGGTGCTGTCCACTCTCATTAGTGCGGATCTCCAGGGGCCCAGTGCCCTGCTCCTCCTGCCCACTGCAGTGCACATCCCACCTGGCCGGGGGTCTGGCTGAGTCAGCCAGCTTGGGACGCCTCCCGCTGAGGGAGGGAGAGAGAATGGCCCACTGTGGGGGTGCTGGCCGGGCTGTCTCTGCTCTGTCCTTGTCTGGAGCTTTAATTCGATAGCTCTGAGGACGCAGCAATGCTGTCTCGATGGGAGACTGCACGAATAACAGAGACGGTCGAGGCTAGGGGCGGTGGTGGGGGAGCGAACTCGGGAGCGTTTTCCAAACCTAAACTGCCGAGGCTGAGAATTTATCTCCAACTCACAGAGGGCTGTTTATCGGTCACAGAGACAGCGAAGCAGGCATTTAATGACAAAGTATGTTTAGGGCTGCCCTCTGTAAGTCGACAAGCCGCCTGAGAAGCCGTAGCGCTCTTGGACGGCTTTAATGCAGCGAGTCGACTGGATTTTTAATTTTTTTTTATAAATTCTAGTCAAAACTGTAGATTTTTTATTGAAGTCGACCTCAGTGTCTCAACCTACTGTGCACTAAAGGAGTAGGAAAATCAAATTGACTTCAAAACGTGCCATGATTTGTCATTGTGAACACACCACAACAAAATGTGACGTCTATATTTAACCCATCCATGTAGGAGCAGCTGATGTAAGCAGCACCCGGGAAGCAGTGCTTGGGGACAATATCTTGCTCATGGATACCTCAGTGGAACCTGCACCGGTCTGGGATTTGAACCAGCAACCTTCAGGTCACAGGGGCAACTACTGACTTGGCTGTGACAGGTTGGCTTCTAGGAAGTTGAGGGCCTTAGGCTTTAGCGGACTCCCTAAGTGTTACTTCACCCCCGCCCGGACCGGGAGAAGATAGGTAACGAGTTCCTCTACACTTCAGAAACAACATGCTGAAGGTACAGTTTAGCAGAAAGAGTTGGAGAACGAAGTTTCCACCATTTCAGCCCTAAAGCGAACAAGACAAGAAATAATAGAAGCCTATGAGTTTGTGAGAAAGCTGAATAAGTCTGTTCGCTCAAAGCACACAGCTACCATTCAGAAGGCCATTCGGTGCACGTTCATGCACTTCACTTAAACACTTTATTCCATTGTACATACTTTGCCTTGCAGATGCTCAGCTTGTCATTGTAACGTTGTGCTCATGGCCTTGTCTGTTCCTTCTTAACGTGTTTATGTGTGCTTAACCACGTGCATGGTCCTGGCCTCCACATTGGCCCTGCCTTCTCCTCAGTGTGCTCACCTGTGTGCAGTCCGTAGCCCTCCTCTCCCAGGTGTTCTCTATCATCTGCGAGTATAAGGGCCTCTGTGGGGCCTGGACGTCCCTCTGTGTAATCTTTGTGAGTATTTACCTTGGTCCAGTTAGTTTCCTGATTGTATTTTGCTGTTTTGCTTTCTTTTAAAGTAAGGGATAATGCGCAGTCCTTCTGCCACTATCAAAAACATAAATCCCGTCAGGGCGAACAGGACCCCGACGCGGAGTCACCAGCAGACTATACTTTATGCCGCTTATTACACTTGCCAAAATGATGAATTAAACTTCACACGGTATTTCATTTTGCAGTGATTTTATTGCCGTTTTATGGCTTCCGCTAAGAAAAATAGTTCCTCTAGCAAATAGAACCAAAGTTACTGCTTTGGTTTCAGTGCAGAACAGTTTATATCATCCTATTACAGCTCTTTAAGTCCCATAATGCTAAAATTATACTTAATCTACATACTGTTACAATGTGTCTGCATACGCTATAAGGGCTAAATAGAATGTGGTAGATTTTGGGTAATAATAATCAATGATAATCAATAAATAAAAAAGCAAATAAATCAATAAATATCAAAATGTGACCAATTACTGTGTAGTAATGAGGATTTAAACTCTGTATCTTGTCACGATCCGGATGTGTTTGGCAGCAGGACTGACGGCGAAACATGAGGGTTTATTGAACTTAAAGGGGAAGACACACAAGGACGAGGACCGCAACAGTACGCACAAGTTACATAAGCAACGATGGACAAGGTGGAACGTCCATGAAAGCCCTTTATACCTTTGGCTAACTGCCCACAGCTGTGCCCGTAGCTCGGCTCAGCTGTGGGGGCGGGGCCTGGACGTCCACCTGACATATCTATTCTAATTGTCTTTTTAATTCGGTTTTTTATCCTTTTATTTTTTCTTTCTGCCTTTTTTCGTATTCTCCCATAAGAGCAAAACCAAAATCGACCTTCTCCACTGTATTAGTCCATGTCCCTGGTGATATCCAGCATGAGGTATGTCTTTTAAAAGACAAAAGTACCGCTTTGACTGAAGTATAGTGACTTTTGTTCACCTCCAAAATGTCCAAAACTTCAGTTACATCGCTGCGCACCAGCAGGAGGGCAGAAATAATATTTACCAATAATATGAAGTACCACCTCCCTCAAATCACGAAGGGAAAACCCTCAACTAGCTCAGTGACACCACGTTTCACTCAGAATGGTGTGAAGAAAAATGCATTATGCTTTACTCAGCAGCTTTAACTGTGTCAGTGTGTATAGCAGTGTACATAGTAATGCGTACATGAAAACAACAGTATCAATAAGTATTAATAATGAATAATAGCTGTTTGTTCTTAAAATCAATACAGAAAACTAAACTACATTTATTTAAACAGGAAGAAAATTCACAATCTTCAAATTTAGAACCGCCCTGAGAAAAGCACCTGCCTCTGGCATCGTGGAATGTCTTTCACACAGGCAGCATAGAGGACACTTCAGTCTGAGAGGCTCTCTCCTGCTCCTCAGCACTCTCCTGCTGAGTCGCTCTGAGTGGAGAGGCCTGCTCTCTAACAAATCTCCACAACTGGACCTGTGCCATGCTGTTCATCCACAAGGGTCAGCAACGGCTCAGGCTCTTGGCCTACAGCTTCTTCTCTACTTTTTTCTCCACTTCTCACAAATTCGTAAAAAAAAACCCCAAAACACTCACATCCTTAAAAGTAAAGATGACTACGGTTGGAACAGATGCATGTAAGAAAGATGAACCATCAAGGGTCGTGGTTCTCGAACTGGTCCTCTGGCAAACCCAGTCCAGCTCAAAATAGAGCCAAAAAAGTGGACTGGATCTGTCGACTGGATCTGGATGTTCCCGAGGACACGTCTTGAGAACCACAGTCCTATAGAAACTTCCGGTGAAAGTGAAAGTGACTATTTGTCATTGTGAACACACTCAATCACACACTCAGACACCATAACGAAATGTGACCTCTGCATTTAACCCCTGGAGCAGTGGGCAGCTATGAGAAGCACCTAGGGAGCAGTGTGGTGGGACGGTACCTTGCTCAAGGGAACCTCAGTGGTACCTGGACTGGGACTTGAACCTGCGACTTTCTGTTTACAAGGGAAAGGTCCTAACCACTGGGCCACCACTGCTCACCCACTGTACTTAGCATGGTGTTAGCATTAATGTCCCGTAAACAAGGTAAGAATTGCAAGATTCCTACAAATTTCTTCATATCTTCAGTGTCCTTCCATGTCATCCCAAAACAAGAGGCACTTATCTATAAAGAACAACTCCCTGTTCTCTCTCAGGTCCTCTGAGGAGCGGCTTCTCTCCACTGTCCTAGGCCTGCAAACACTTGAGGATGATTCAGTGACCGAAGTCAGCCGTATTCCCCCTTGGCCTGGCCTTTATTGTGGAGTACTGTCCTCTGTAGCCTGCTGAAGTAAACCAAGCTCTTCTCCTGAAGGACAACAGAAGGAGATCTCACTAATACCTCAGTTAACATGACAATCGATCAGCTGGGAGCTTCTCTTCACACAACGAGAGCATGGTGCCCGACTTCGCGAACTGGCTCTCTCCTCCAGCAGGAACAGTGCACCACATCATTGCATATTTGACAGGTCAGGGTAAAAGGCACCTGAGACCTGAAATGTTTCAGAGCAAATATTTCCACACGATGGAGAACAGGTGCTCCTGGTGGCCTCAGTCAAACATATTCAAATTGAATGTAAAAGTATATTTAGAGCTTATTCCTGCAGTCAGAATGAATCCATCTTGGTTTTGCATCAGCAAAGGCCTTGACTGTGTTCTCCAGGTGAGTCAGTCAGTGTTTCTGGTCAAAGTGCTGGGTTGTAGAGCTGAACAGTTACGTTTTAAATCAGAATTGCAATTTTAAATAGTGCAGGTTTCACATTCCAAGGGCTGCGATTTTAATAATACTTAGTAAATTATATAATATGTAACTTTTGTAATGTTCCATATTATCCAATATTGACAAGTTTTAATTGGGGACTTATAATAATAATAATAATAATAATAATAATAAACAATAATGCGCTCTGGCACATTACATAGCACTCAAGTCTGGAAAATTTGTACTTTTTTTCGCTGGAAAAAAAAAGTTTATAGACAATAATCTCATTTTCAATCGAAATATTGTTTTTAAAAAAATCCTGAAATCCCGAAATCATTCAGCCCTAGTGGGTTGTAGGAAGGAACAGTAATGTTAGCTTCAATTACCACCTCATCTAGAGTTCACTGCTCAAGCCAAGCAGTAGCAGCTTCCTCCACAGGTGCAGCTTCAGTGCCTGATGATCTACAGCCCAACACCAACAGGGCCCCACCCCCCAGTTTCCCGGCCCCATCATATTTACATTTACATTTATTTACTTTTATCCAAAGCGACTTCCAAGCCATGGGACAGTACCTTGCTCAAGGGTACCTCAGTAGTGCCTTAGCTGGGACTTGAACCTGCGACCTTCAGGTCCCCAGCACAATGTCTTAACCACTAGGCCACCATTTGCTTGGCTTGTACTGCCACTGACTGAGAGCACTGCCCATCACTGACACTGACCCTGAAAGCCGGATCCTTCCCAAACTGGATCTCAGATATTTTCTAACTTTTTATATGTAGTTTGTACTTAAAGCTTTTCTACAGCACATTGGAAAACACCAAAAAAAATGTGCATCAGATTTAATCTAACGAGGGACTGATTGGGTAAACCAGCGACTGGAGGGAACTGTGGATAGTGGACGTCCTCAAAAAAAGGCTTTGATGATGTGTGACACACATACACACACCCAGTCCCCAGTTATTGTTGCCATTAGTGTTTCTCTTCCTAACAAATCACCACTTTGGGCAGTGGTGGCCTAGTGGTTAGGACGCTGCCTTTGCTACCTGAAGGTCGCAGGTTCGAATCCCGGCCCGGGCACTACTGAGGTTC
>JBBPDA010000001.1:50921694-50931746 GCA_037974385.1 Arnoldichthys spilopterus
ACGTGCACACGTGGAGCAGCGGGCAGCTATCAACAGTGCCCGGGGAGCAGTGTAGTGGGACGGTACCTTGCTCAAGGATACCTCAGTGGTGCCCGGGTCAGGACTTTTAGTTCTCAAGGGCAATGTCCTAACCACTAGGCCTCCACTGCCCATAAAGAACATTTTCCGACAAGGCCAGGCCACTGAGCAAGGCATCTAAGCCCCCGACTGCTCCCCAGGTGCTGCAATATTAGCTGTCCATTACTCCAGGTGTGTGCTCGCTGCCTCAGACGGACAGGTAAAGAGCAGAGAACTGGTATAACTATAAATGTGACAAAGAAATCTTAAATCTTAAAATAACTCAACAAAGTACAAACCCAGAGAACGGAGATAGGCAGGAACGCTTACAGTTGTTTTTATCCTTAATGCAAAACGCAAGCAGCTGTGAACTATGGGCTTTGAAAACATTTCCTGGCTGATTTTCCTGTAAGTGCAATACCTTGACCGTAGGCCCGAAAATGGCAGGTTTCATAGCCAGATATGGCTGATGGCATCACCCATACACGGCCAATCACGCTAATCAATGCCTGTCACAGTGAAATTACACGATCGTGAGTACAGACGAGCACAAACTCCGTCACTCTGCTTGACCAGAGTGGGAGAACGAGGGGTTTGGCAGGAAAAGGCAGGTTAAGATGGGTGTCCAACTGTAAAATATTCCTCATAAAATCTGTAAGAGCTCCTTTAATAGTCCTATATATAAAAAAGGACATAATTCTGCACAAAAGACAATATAATATAACAATAAAACAATATAAAATGCATAAGAGACAGTATAAGAGACGTATCACACAGTGGTAGTTAATTACAGAATTAAAACTACCCTTTTTTTTTAATCATGCACCACATGACCTGCAACATGGAAGCGTTGGGTGGCGCTGCCCATAACCCGATGCGAAAAAAGTAGTAGATGTACACACACTACCCCAGTGGGCCTTCAGAACATATAGCTCTCTCCTTGGCTGCTCGCTGTGCACTGTTCTCCCTGTGGACTGCAGACGTGCTTTTCCTGGCTCTGCCTTTCCTCCCTGCTCGCTCGGAGGACGGAAGGGTTTTAGGAAGGCCCGAGGGAGCAGGGAAAGTGGCAAGGATGAAAAGATTTTTTTTCCCTCCCTTTTCTTCCTTCGGGGAGGCAGCAGGCGCGCTCCCATTCAACAGAAGCACGTGGCTAATTTACATGTGTGAAGGTCACAGAGGCTCTGAGAGAGGTGAGGCCACAGGGCTGGCTCACTGCCAAACACTCGGGGAAGGAGTGACAGCAATGGATTCAGACGCGGGAGTGCGGCTGAGAAATATGGCTTAAAAAATAATATAGAAGGTACTTTTATTTTCACGATAGCAGTACGCACGACAGATTAGTTCTGATCATGCAGGAAAGGCGCGACGCACCAGTGCGGTCACGTTTAAAGTAATGCGATCAAAAGCTATGAATGACTTTTTTTTAAGCTGCACATCACTGCATCTAATTAAGGAAGACCATTTCAGCTTCGTCTGACTCAAACTCACAATCTCCCAACAATAGAGTGAAGCCTCTCGCAGCTATCGCATGCTGTGGAAAACTGAAATTTCACGCTTTTGAATTAAGACATTGGTGCAGTTTTGTAAACAATGCATAATTCAAATTTAATAGCCAGTCCATACCATCCATATATGACAACTAAGCTCTAAAAAATTTGCATTTTGCATTGTTTTTGCATATTTCCATGTTTTACAATGTAGCAGTCTAGCTCTGGCCGTTCACTTAGAAGTTATAAAGAGTGTTTCAGCCTTGGCCTCACAGGGCAGCCAATCAGCCTGCACAGCACAGGACAACACAGCCAATCAGAACACAGGTTAACACATATTTAGGCATAAAGTTCCATTTTAACGTAAAAAATAAAGAGAGGTTGAAAAAAGTCATGTAAAAATCTGTTTGCCATACGCAAGACAAAAAAACAATAATACAAAAAAATTTACAAACACATGGATATATACATAAGAGAATGGCCCGTTCAAAAATAAAGGTGAGAGAAAATGGTTCTTTGGAGTGGTGCCTTAGAAGAAGAACCAAAAGACCTTTTAGTAGGTCCACAATGAATCATCCTTGACCTCCACAAAATGTAAAGGTTCTAAGCACAACGTCCAAGCCAAGAGCCACTTAAGAACCTTTATTTCTAAAGAAGATCCTCCGTTAAATCACGTCATATTTTATCTTGACAGCACTGTGAAGGAAGAGAGAGAGAGAGAGAGAGAGAGAGAGAGAGAGAGAGAGAGGGAGAGAAAGAGCGGGAGAGAGAGAGAGAGAGAGAGGGAGAGAAAGAGCGGGAGAGAGAGAGAGAGAGAGAGAGGGAGAGAAAGAGCTGGAGAGAGAGAGAGAGAGAGAGAGGGAGAGAAAGAGCAGGAGAGAGAGAGAGAGAGAGAAAGAGCGGGAGAGAGAGAGAGAGACGGAGAGAGAGAGAGAGAGAGAGAGAGAGAGAGAGGGGTGGGCATGAGGCTAAAGTCACAGGACTGAGAGATTTCGAAAATGTAGACACAACGTACTGCAGCCCTCACAATGACCCGTCATTGACTACACACTATTCTGGAACGTGCTGGAATTCATCACTTTTCTTATGTGGTTTGGAGAAAAATAACAATAATCTGCGGTGCCTCAGGTGTACGCACATAACCCCACCAGGCTTGAAAACACGTAGCACAGAAAACACCCTCCAGAGTTCAAATAGGAGCTGTTTTTTCCCATTACATTCCACCATCAGCTCCCCAAAAGCAAGCACTCAGCGGCCCCTCTTCACACCCCTGTGGAGCGCAATAACCAGAGAGAGACAGTGCTGGCGGTACAGACGAGAGCACCGCTGAACCTCACACACACATACACACACACACACATTTTTTTAACCGTACCAGAGCACACTAAAGTCAGTTTTTCAGAACGCCGCCAAGCACTCTAGCACATTTGTGCCTACCTGCCAACAAGCTGTTACAACATGCATGCTACCGCAGCCCTAGAAAAGAAATCACAGCTGGCTAAATTTAGAGGGTGGAGGGTGATTCAAAGCAAAAAAGGGAGGCAGTGTCTGGGTGGTCCTGCGGAAATCCACATCTAAGCCATCTATCTGAAGCGATTTCAGCATTACGTAACTGATTTGCCTTTGAATATTTTCATATGTCTCCCTTCATGTGCTCCTTAATAGCGGTGTCCCTGTTTTTGTTTTGATAAACTGCATGAATCAGTTTTTTTTTTTTTCCCAGAGAGGATATATTTAAAGCAGGACATTCTGACACCGACAATCCAACACCAATTGCAGCGGCTGTGAGCGAGCCTACGAAAAATGAGTTGCACCCTTGTAACGGCTCTAAGCACGTTGTTGAAATTGGCAAACAAACCACGTGGAATTTCCACAGAATTTCGATTTCGTTCGGCATATCATTCGAACGTAAATAAGGGACAATCCTGTCGTGACAGATCTGCCTGGAAGGAAACAAAAACAAGCAACAAGTCCACAATTTTTCATCGATTGCGATCACTGTCTGCAGGAACATATGGAGTCCATTCACCACATTAAATGCCTAGTTAGGCACATTTGCTGCATCCACTTTGAGGGAGTTGGGCTAAAAAAAAAAAAGGAGAACAACTATTAATCCACAATGATCCGTTTTCAGTTTCAGTGCCATAACCTCGGCTGCGCAGCTCGTGTTGCATAAGCTGGAAACTTACCCGGTTTCACAATGCAGAGCTGAATGGGAGGATCACCTAAAACTATTCGTTTTCAGTCACTCTCACATGCACTCATTCAGTCACTGACCGAGAAACGCCTCTGCCGTCTCTCCCAGGGCAGTCGTTCAAACTCAACCACAAAATGCACATTGTAAACGTTCCATCCACTCCCATTCAATGCAAAACACAGCCTGCAGGACGAGGAGCTGCTGAGGGCCAAGAAAACTCAACAATTTAGGATTCCTTCAACATCAACATCTTTTATGAGTGGGACAGTTTAGCATTAACAAGGTAAATAGCTAAATATATATACATGTGTGTGTGTGTACCTTTTTTCACCTTTTTCAAGTTTTTTGAAATATGCATATACATGTTATGATATCAATATATGATATCAATGCATTTATAATGTGTTCCCTATAAACTGCATTGGGAAAATATTATCCAGTATTTAAATACTGAGGTAACTTTAAAGCCACATTTTGATCAATAACTGCATTGGAAAGTCTGAATATATATATATATATTCAGAATTTATATATATGTGTGTGTGTGTGTGTGTGTGTGTGTGTGTGTGTGTATAACATAATCATGAATCAATACATTCTCTATTAAGTTCCCAGTATTTTGTATTTTAACATATATATATGTGTGTTTGTGTGTGTTTGTGTATACACACACACACACACACACACACACACACACAAATATGTCAATCTTAAAAATGTTATGCATATGCACATTATGAATCAACACTCTGTTGTGTTCGCAGTATTTTAACCAGTATTTAAACACTGAAAAGGCACTTTTTGATCCAGAACTTGCTTGAAAAGTCTAGTTATCCCCAAACTCATCATTTTAGATTAACCTCCCCTTTAATACAACAGTCTTGCCTCTGCCTTTCTTTCTGCCTTCTTCAGCTAATTCAGCAGTAGCCTCTGACCCTGATGTTTCCTCGAGATTGAAATAAAATCTTCAATTATTTTATTACTGAGCTAATTACACATATTCTGCACATATTCACAGCTGAATGTTTTTCTTTTTTTTTGTAGCAAATTGGAATTAATTGGCATTTCAACAAAACCATGGGCAGTCCTGGGATAACCCATCTGCCAATTATGTTCCTGCATGTCGCGTTTCATCCTGGAAGATGAAAACACTGCCGGGCCCTTATCAGGAGCAACAGAGCAAATTAAAATTTCACTCAGACCATCCTAATCAGCACGGCTAGAGCCGCCAATGTAAACAAACTCAGAAAAACAAAGCGCTGGTGCAGGCGGAGGTCTGCAGCGCGGCCGGCGCCGCAGCTGCTTCAGCCTGCTGCAGATGATGGCTAGAGTGGTCCTAACAGCTTTGTGAAGGAAATAATGGTTGTTATATTTATATGATTACACCTATAATGGTCTATTACGGCGACGGAGACACCTACTGAAATGGGAGCAATCATGTACACCATCGGCCATCAACACTGTTTGGGTCCATTATAGGGTTTATGGAGGCATCAAATATATGACGACGGGGAAAATTTTTTTTTTCCAGAAATAAACAGCGTTAAAGGCTGATTATGTACTGGTAATAACTGAATAAATGGTTAAATAAATAAATAAAATAAAATAAAATAAAATAAAAATGCATTTTTAAGAGATTCAGGATATTGTACAATAAAAAAATAACGTTTGTTTTTTTTTACATTTCTTAGCCTACAAGTGCAAGCCATGAGAGAAACATAATCAAAAATGTCTGAGCCGGGAAATATGGCCGTGATCAGTGTGTGTGTATCCACATAACACACCTTCTCTTTCAGCTCACATATGAAAGGCATTTAGGTACAGGCAGTAAATAGACAGCATTTATTTTTAAATTACAAAAGTAATGTTATTCCCACTGTGACACACACACACACACACACACACACACACACACACACACACATACAGAAGAAATGCATAGTGCTGCCTCTTTAAAGAAGAACCACTCAGCGCTTTTATTTGCACGTGGCCCCTTGGATATGGACAGCCAATCAGACGTCAGATTTGATGTGGCCCCGTGGAAATGGTGAGCCAATCAGATGTCCAATCTGATGTGAACTCTGAGAGGCAGCAGGCTGTGGGAGAGCGCCTCTGTCAGTTCACCTCCACTATTCAAATTCCTCCCCTAAGGCAACAGCTCAGCTCCTCTAATACTGAGTGAAGGTCTCAGTAAACACCTGAGGCCTACTCGCTGACGAGCACGGGTCATTTATAATCGCATTTCTAGACATATCCTATTCTTTTTTTTTTGCCTTTTTTAAATACCTACTGCATTACTTTTGTGGACCATATTTATAGCATGCAAATCATTGTGGTTAAAAACGAGAGGATTTCAAGGGTTTTCCGACAAAATGCAAATTCTGCATCAGCCAGTTTAATTCACAGTCACACGGGAAGACAAAGAAAGGGCTTTAAACTACGTAATAGAGCAAATATATTATTGAAGATTGAACATACACTAAAAAAACACAATATGATGAAAATATCATGTGGTGGACCTGGGATCATGCCTGTATTTGGCATTGGAAGACAAAAAAAAGAGATTTTATCCTAAAACAGTGAGAGCACCTTGGTTGCCTTGATAAACCAATAAGCAGTAGGTGAACACCATCAGCCACACCTGCACACATTAGTGCATTTAACGTAAAAAAAAAAAAAAACAGAAAAGGAGGAAAATATTTAAAAACAGAATCACTTTCTACCAATTTTTTTTTTATTAAATAGTGTAGTTACCTGGTTTCGGCTCACGCTCTGTGCACCGCTCCCAGCGCTCCCTCCAGGGTGAGCTGTGTGTCCCCCCCAGCCATGGCCTGGGGCCCCAAACTGAGAAGTTAAATCTTTACTGCTGTAGTCATAATATCCTCCACCGTAGCTGCGCCTCACCGGCCCTGGAGACGTGAGCAGCTGGTTTAAGGTGGGCGTTGCTCCAGGAGGATGCTGGTTCTGTCCTCCGAACCTCTGGAAGCCTCCAACGCTACTGCCACATGAAGGCATGGTGGATTTGGGATGATTAGAGGCGGAACCACTGCTGCTTTGGGCCAGCATGCCGTAACCAGGCCGGTATCCTGGATAAGGGCCGTACTGACCACCCTGGTACGCTTCGTGGGAGTTGGGGCCAGGCTCCACGTGATCTGCTGTGGGATACATCAAACCAGTGCCAAAGCTTTGCTGACCACCATGCTGATCAAAGCAAGGGCCTGTTCTCGAATTCCCACCAAAATAACCAGCAAAGTCTGAGCCTGAGCCTTTTCCTCCCGTCCCCTGGTGGTTGCCCTGCTCGTATCTGCCACCCATCGGCTCCCCTGGTCTGCGGGGCATCTCTTCTCCACTTTTACTCCACATCTGGTCAGAGTGGCTGCTCAAACCATGTTCCTTCCCCCCACGCTGACCATCGCACTCTCCTTGAACCTGGTGCTGCTGATGGTGATGATGGTTATTTCTCTGATTGTGCTGCTGGAGCTGGCTGAAGTGGAGCGGTGAGGGATGGTGGGGCGAGTGCAGATCTCCACCAGTGCTCCTCAGCTTGTGGTTGGCCACCAAGCCGGCGTCCATGGTTGGGGAAGTGGACGATGCAGGGGCAGAGCCTGAACTTGTCCTGTTATTCCCACTTTGAGGCTGGGATCCATTGGCAGGGGCACCAACTCGGCGAGCCAGGCTCAGCTCATCGGGGCAAGGATGCTCTACATTATTCCTCACGTCCGCTGTTCCTTGACTTGGTCCTCCTCCTCCCTTTTTCCCAGAGTTTAGGTCTTGCCCCAAACCCCCGGACAGACCCTTGTTCTTGCTGCCAGACGCAGCCGGGGCTGATGCCACTTGCGCGGCCATGGTCACTCCAACATCTCGGGCAGTGACTCAGACGCGGAGAAACATAAGAGCCAACCGTGACCGACAAGAAATGTATCGTCCAGAAAAAGAGGGAGGAAAAGAAAAAGAAAAAGAAAAGAAGACAGGAACGAACAAAGCAGATGCAATCAAACCGTTTCGCCTGCTGTTATATCCGAGATGAGCGCGTCTCCCTCCCCGCCGCTGCGGCTGCTCGCTCAGTGCGGCTCCATGCTGAAAGTTTTTCCTGCGTCCAGCTTTAAATGAAACTTTTCCCTTCCCCCGTTTCTCTCTAACCCGGATATGGGGAACTGTTCGGCTGCAGAAGCCTGTGTGTGTGGCTCAGCATGGCAGGAGCGAGCTGTGCTCGGGCAGCCTCTCCCCCCTCTCCTCAGCCCTGCTGACGCGAAAACCCGGAATGGAGCGCAAGAGGCCGGAACGAGGGAAAAGAATAGAATAGAATAGTACTTTATTAAATAAATATAAATAAATAAATAGATAAATATAAATAAATAAATATATAAACACACACACATTTACGTACTAAAATATAAATACATAAAATTAAACACTATAAAATAAAATCTTACTACATACACACAACGTGCAGTCTTAACCAAAGTTTTTTTTTTTTATTCAAAAAAAGGTGATGGTAGAAAAGACGAAAAGAAGCGAAAAGAAAAGGAATATTCACCTTTCAGCTGTTTTTTTTTAATTATTTAATTTTTTTTCAATCTCTACATGCTTTTTAATACACTCAGTGAAGAAGAGTGAAAAATGCAGAAAATGAGCAGAAAACGCAGAAAACACGTTCGTAGTCGCCAGCCTCTGCCTAGCATGTAAGCTATTTGCACACCTGACTAGTTTGCACTATGCCACTTTACATATTGTCTATATTTTCAGAATTTAAATATCTCTACACATTCTATATCATATAAATATATATATAAATATAACATATATTGCATATATTTCTGTATGTTACCTTGCAAATATTTACAGATTTAGTATAGTGTGTATTTATTGTTTAATTGTGTGTATATATTATTTATTGTTAGATTTTTCTTATTATTTTTTTCTCTTTTCTGTCTAATCTCTTTTTTCCTATTTAGTTTAAGTCAATGCACAGTCCTAGGAGCTTTCAGACCGACATTTCACTGCACGTTGTACATGTATAATTTTGTATGACAAATAAACACAGCACTAGGACAATAAGTAAAGTAAAAGTGACTATTTGTCAGTGTGAACACACTCAAGCACCACAACGAAATGTGACCCCTGCATTTAACCCATCACACAAGCACACATGGAGCAGCGCTATCAACAGTGCCCAGGGAGCAGGACAGTACCTTGCTCAAGGGTACCTCAGTAGTGCCCGGGCCGGGACTCGAACCTGCAACCTTCAGGTCCCAAAGGCAGTGTCCTAACCACTAGGCCTCCACTGCCCGTAACTACTCGTCTCAACATAACCCAAAAACGTTCTTTCTAGTAACTATATAGAAGACTAATTTTTAAAAAATGGTCTTTTCTGTGTGAAGATTAACTTCAGCTGTAGTGGGATCGTGGTTCACTAGCAGCTCTTAACTAAACTCTAGGTTTGCTGGTGTGAGGGACAGGTTTCTTTGTAGACTACCAAGGCTCCAGTGTTTATAGCTCTGGCTAAGAGCATCTGTCAAAGACTGTAAATTTAAACAGTCCCAGGATGAATCTGGACATCCCTAAATATTTGAACCCCCCAATGCTCTGTCATTTCCCCAAGTGTGAATTACCAGTCATCACTTATGACAGTCTACTGCATGTCCAAATGTCTTGGTGTGGTTTGCCTTATGGACAGAAAGAACTATATCTGTCATGGGTTCTAGATATTTATTTCATCAAAATATGAGAACACACACATCTCCAAAATCTCTAAGAAGTCCCTGAGTGCAAGAGCATTTGGAGGACCCAACAATACAATACCGTATAACTTAAAAATGTCCAATTTAAAATTAGCCTTATTAGCCTTATGGGTAATATCCTACTGTGTCTGCATCACAACAGCATTTGTATATGACTAAAATCAACACATCTTCTCTTTTCTTTCAAAGCAACTCATAATGGATAAACAGATAGAAGATCTCACTTTAATATCAACAATGATATCTTAATATGTCAACATTTGATCATCTGATATTTATACCTGTGTATTTTCCAAAGCTGTGACCCCATGTTCTCATGGCCACTCAGGCAGTATGTGACTGTTCAATTCAATTATTGTAATTATTATAATTGTTGTTAATAATTGATAATAAATACTATTAATGTTGTTAAGTTATTATGATTATTATGATTATTATGATTATGATTATTTCAAAAATAATAACAAGGGCACACAGCGCCATCAATGCCAAGCATGTGGGCAGTGGTGGCCTAGTGGTTAGGACACTGCCTTTGAGACCTGAAGGTCTCAGGTTCGAGTCCCGGCCTGG